>JADLZN010011600.1:0-44630 GCA_018155175.1 Sinocyclocheilus anophthalmus
ATTGAGCAGGTGGTCTTCTTTGATCCATGCAGGAGCATCCCCCCAGTTCTCAATGCTGCTGATGCATTTAGTGTGCCAAATTTGGAGAGGCTCCTCGCTAAACGCCCTATGGTTATCCCATATGGAAAATTCTCAGGGAGAAAGCTTTTTGACCACCTGCAAGCAGGTGTCGGATCACAAACTCTCAGGAGATTGTTGAACTCCCACCTTGAGACGCTTTCAGCTGGAGCTGGCACTGGAGGAGTTCTTCTACAGCCAGCCGCTTTCCTCAACCGACATAGTATACAGCACAAGCCTGGGAACAAAATCCACTTATCCACATCCAAAGTCCATTTAGCCTAACATTACAGAAAGGATTCTTGGAGCTCATGCTTTTCTCCAGTGCCACTTCTGACGTTGAATCTCCACCTTTGGGTCTCTGGACCTGTGACCAAGTCCAAATGTCCATAATCAATAGGATTTTCCCTTTGACTGAGGTGCTTGATGCTGGTCCAGCTGTAACTGGCGCAGTGCTGCTCAAAATATTGATCTGTGACCTCTTCAAAATGAATGAAGGACTTCCGATGGCTGGTCTCTGTGGTTCTTCCCCACCAGGGATACTCAAAGGTGCCCTTACTCTGGACACATTTGTCCAAGAGTCGCAACCAGGGATGCTTTTCTAGGGCCTTACAACCTTTGGACGTGCCATAAGCTTGGTGGAGAGGACTGGGGGAAAAAACAGGCCCCGTCTCCAGTGGCAAGTGCTGTTGCTGTCACTGGGAATGTGTGCCTGGAAATAGAAAGGTGTTCACTTTTTACTCTCGGAACTAGGAGAAGTACAGGGATGCGGGGATGCCCTGGTTGGAGGCTGTCCTTAGGCATCTGCCAAGCACCCTGGATAAAGCTGGCCATTTAAAAAATGGTAACCTTCATCAGCTGTGTAGGCAGGTTGATGAATGGAGATTGAGACCTATGAACATCTCAAGACCCGGAGAGCGGACATGCCTTTGTTGCAGACCCAACTGCAAAATCTCCAAATACAGTCCTGCTTCCTACTCCCAAAGCATTATGGCATCAACATCTGAAGACTGCATGACTCCATTCCTCCACTGGACCCCGACCACCAGCATGCAGTCACCCCAACTTGAAGATGACAAGGACACAGAGAAATCTGTTGAGGATGTGCAAGCTGCACCCGAAACAGATGACCTCATATTTACTCCTCGCTCTACTAGAAGATTCCTTGCACACACATCCCTAAGGTGGAGCTCACAGGAGCTACCCTTGGTGGACCTGGACAATGCAATATCTTATAAGAAGGCCTATGAAGCCTACCTCGAGAGGTGCTCTGTCCTCTTGATTCCAGCCAGGACATTCCCTGCTTTCAGGCAGCAACGAATGCCAGTGACAAGCTTGTTTTGAGGCAACAGAACTCTTTAAACAACTGAGTGGTGAAGAAATAGCGGACATAATAAAGAACATCCTTATGTTGTGTCCAAACTCTGACATGGCTTTTGTTCTTTAACTGCCTGGGGCCGGCAAAGATGCCGGCAGGAGCACTTGCATATTTTCCAGATGACAGAGAAAAGAAAACAAATATTCTGTGATAAAGTAATCCGTATGAAACCAACAACAGGTCCAGTTTTTCCCATCTGAGCTCATGGCACGTTACAGCAACCATAGCTATAACACGAAGACAGCTTATTAAAATCTACCTGTGTCGACCGGTTTATGCTTACGCCATTTATGACCTTACACCAATAAAAGAAAACGGGTTACCGCGTTTACATGACCACGTGCATTTTCGGCTTATTAAGCATAATCAGCATAAGAACGTGCATGTAAATGCACTCAGTGTTAAAAAAATAAGTAATCTGAATTTCCACCCTCAAAATGAGGGCGGAGACTGAGGAAGTCTTTCATGATCACATATACATTTTCAGTCACTGCCAAAATGGCATGACCAAAACTTTTTGTTTTGTTTTGTGATCTTTCACCTGTAAAATAGAAGATAATGCATAAGCCCATCTATGTAATTACTCGAAAATACACAATCTTGATCTAGTGGATTTTGTCCCAAGATGTCTTGGGAACATACAAACATGGTATTTGCCTGAATCCTGGTCTCCTGGATTAAGTATTAAGCCCATATTGACTGTGCATAATCCACCGTAACAAATTGTTGTAAAAATTACAGCAAACTGCTGTAAACTGCAAAGCATTCTGGGATCGTGTGGCGGTTTGATTAAAACGTACAGTATATTGCTGTATATTTCAAATCTGCAGAGGCATTGTGGGATCTTCAACGGTCGAGCCGTCGAGATTCGGGGAGCGGCAAGAGGTGTGATTAACAACTGTGGTAAGTGACTTATTTCAGTTTTTTTCATGTTTAGTAACTGTGGTAGTGTATTAAGATATCTACCTTATCAGTGCGATGACACTTGAACAAATTAACTAATCAAGAACTGACCAATAAACAAACGAGTTGACATATTGTAGATGTAGAATTTTCTTTTTTCTCAAGATTTATTGTGCTTTTGAGTCCAATCTTGTCTCAGTTGTCGGCCTGTGTTAGTGCAGTTGAGTTGGGAAGATGAGAATGCTGTGCAAAGAGTTCCAAACAGCAATAACAGTAACGTAATTTACTTGTATTTAGGTGGCTGTTGCATTTGTTGGCTGTAGAGTAGTGACTCGTGAGAGTAATTTAGTCTTTGACTTTAGTGTGAGATTTTTTTTTCAGCAGCAGCAGCAGTGGGAAATTATACATAGTACAGTGCCAATTAGCTTGCAAAACATATTTTGGGTGTCTTGTTTATACATAAGCAAGGATGTATATTGTATAAGAGAATTTAACTGTTTAAAATTAATTCAAAGTCCCACACACTTTTTTGTGCACTTTTTCTCGTGCTTATGGTTCTTTCTTCTATACACTCCATTTTAATGTCTGCCTCCAAATAGCATTTATTTCTGAGTGTGGGACCTAAGGATAGTTGGAATCCAAAAGCATAAGGTTCAAGAAGATCTGTCAGTTTTGTTCACATAAATTTGATATTGTTTTGGCTTGTGTAAGGCATATGAAATTACACAGGAATTTGCCAAATGCAATATTTAAATGTGGAATAACTAACTGCAGTTTGGTGTTCAAAAGCTTTATTGCCTTTAAGTCACATTCATATCGGAATCATAATGAGAGACAACCAGCATCTGTGCCACAACACTGCAGTACTGATTTGACTTTGACTCACAATGAATGTTGCTCTGTGCATTGTGAGAACTTGACTGGTTTCTTTTCACATTTAAAAACCTATTTGAAAGAGGGCACAGCAGTAACTTGTCCATTTAAACAGTGCAAAAATACTGTCTTGTCAACATTCACATCACATTTATCAAGATGTCCTTAAGAAAATACAAAGCACAATCTAATTGAAACTATTGTTCAGGGAACAAGTGAAATCCAAGGAAGTACACAAGTGTACTGTGGTCCATTCTGAGAACAGATTTGAGGCTGCTGCCTCAAGTGAATTGACTACAGATGAGATTTCCCCAGAACAAGTAGATGATGACATGTTTCTAAAAAATCTGGCAATGTTTTATCTGAAGTTGCAGGCAAACCTGTTGCTTCCTACATCTGTTATTCAAGCAGTAATTGAAGGCCTTCTGTAGCGAATCTATGCGTTTTTGTAAGAAAAATATCCATATTCAAAACGTAATAATCACTTTAACCTAGCTTGCGCTCACTGTTGTAAACAGAAGCCATTCCAGGGGAATGACGTCAGAAGTGACGCACGCAGAAGCACAGCGAAGAGATCAAAACAAAACAACGTTCAGAAAGCGGTAATACAATGCTTTGTTAGAAGAAGAATAGTCGAGGATTGATAAAGCCAAGAGGAGACGTTTTCCCTTTGCTACAGTTACGGAAGCTCTGCTCTTTTGATCGCTGTTTCTCAAACTTGGTTTTCACGAGACTCACCGGCGCATGCGCAATGCTGACCTCATACGTCATCCGCCCGGAGCTGCTTCTGTGTACAACAATGAGCGCAAGCTACATTAAAGTGATTAATACATTTTGAATATGAATATTTTTCTTACAAAAACGCATAGATTAGCTACAGGAGGACTTTGTTCACCCCCCAAAGCCGTGTGAGACACTTTTTATTATGAATGGGCGCTTTCTGTTTAGAGGTTCTTTTTTGAACTGACGCCTGCAACACCCGCTGAGTGCGTAACAGCTTGAAAGTCAAGACATTTTTGTTTATATAACCCTGACTTAGGGCTGGACGATATGGCCAAAATTTATATCATGATATATTTCTTAATTTCAGTCGATATGATATAGTTCCGATATCGATATGAACACTATTTATCTGAAATAAATCTTTTGTAACATTATAAAATCTCTTTACTGTCACTTTTGACCAATTTAAAGCATCATTGCTAAATAAAAGTATTAATTTCTATAAATTCTTTCCCCAAAAAATAATATAAATTATACTGAATGGAATAGTGTATAAAGGTAACAAAAGATTTATATTTTAAATAAATGCTGTTTTTTTAACTTTATTCATCAAAGAATCCTGAACAAAAAATTACTCAAAGGTTTTAAATATTGATAATCAGCAAATAAGCATATTAAAATGATTTCTGAAGATCAATTTATGACACTGAAGGCTGGAGTAATGACTGCTGAAAATTGAGCTTTCCATCACAGAATACATTACATTTTAAAATACAGTAAAATAGAAAACAGTTATTTTAAAATTTCTTCCAGTTTCTTTTTACTGTATTTTTGACCAAGTAAATGTAGCTTTGGTGAGCATAAGATACTTCTTTAAAAAATATAGAGATATAACCACCACAAACCGGAAATGTTGCTGGAGACCAGTTTTATAGTGTTTGCTTTTTAATTCTTTTTTTTTAATATCTTTCTTCAAACTTTGCAATAAAATTTAGTTCGTTTTGTGTTATTTTAGTTTCAGTTTTTATTTTGTGAACCATTTCTGATTAGTTTTTATATATGTAGTTTTTCAGTTTTTAGGGTTTTAGTAATAAAGTTTAGCAGAATTAACTGATCATTTTCAGAGCGCAGGCCAAAGAAAGACTTAAAGCATGCTGAGATTGATTGATTGTAAATATACAAAACACCCAACAGAAGCTGTCAGCCGTTTTAAATCTCACATTGCGCTCCCTTATATGTAAACGCACTAGACTGCTGATAAATGTTGGGATGGTGTGATATTATTTGAAAAATAATGTACGTAATTTCCTGGGTATAGATAGCCATGTCTTTCTCTGTCATTTACTATAACCCCATGTCGTGTCTTGCTCCCTTTCCCGCGAACAAACGGGCATCAATAAGTGGGACGGAATAATTCAATAATAGCGGAGCCTCAGCACTGGATTTGCAGCGTTGCGCATTCTAGCCATTCGCTCTGCAGCTGAAGTGAATGACAGCTCGGGAGCACTCGTTGCTCGCTTTCTGTAGCCTTTATCATTTTATTTTTAAGATTTATTTTTAATTCTTCTGTAAAGGACTAACGGCCGCATAGCCTACACTGCAGAGTTTAATGGAGACAATGGCACTTAACAGTAAAGTTATATCTAAATATGTTATTTTCATTTATGAAGATTTAAGTATGCAGTTTATGCACATTTGTTCAAAACAGCCTGTCAGATTGTTCACAAGATGTAGGCAAAGTTTGTATTGTATACAGGAAGGACGCGCATTCTTATCATTCCTCTGTTGCGCTGCTCGTCTATTTCTCTACAAAGCACCAACTTAAAATGCCTATTTTAGTTTGATTGCTTGTGTCACATGAGAAAACGAATAATTTTGCCTTACTGATGCAGTAGCCTATTTAATGCGGGTGCGGTTCATGTCGCGGGGTCGGTAACAGAATTAATTGGTGCTGGCTGCTTTCGGATAACGGGTCCGTGTGTTCTGTTTTTAGCTACTACTGGGATTGCAGGTTTACCAACAGCACCCCTTTGCGACTCTGCGTAAACTGCTTTGCGTCTCTCCGCAATAGCCTCACGTGCCTTGATGCGTCGCATTTACTGGCTTATTTAAAATGAAAACGCATTCTCTGCCAGCAGGAGGCGCTTTAGAGTGATAAACGGGTAATGTCATATCAAAGCTCGGAAAGTTTAAAAATCATAATCCCCGTTATGAAAAAATATAGATCGCATACATATGATATGAATTATTGTCCAGCCAGTGTATCCCAGTCGTTGCAACTTTTGCCATTATATCTCAGACTCAGCTTCTCCCATCTAAATGACGAGACCTATACTGGGGATTTTTCAGTTCTCCGATCAATCTGCCGGCCCCAGGATCGCTCCTTCTCCACCAGACACCGGCGCCGAGCTCCAGGCTTCATCGCTCTCTGTTCGACCAGCCACACACTCTCCACGACGCCGAGGCTTAACCTCGCCTCTACCGGCGTCTCTTACAATTTTTTCCCCTGGCATCCTCTTATCTTTCGGCTGTGCCTACAATTCCTCCAATCGGAAAGTGGACCATATTTAAGTCTGAGGCAAACACTGATAAATTCCGACGCACCATCCTCGCGATGGGTAAACAAAGCGGATCTGTACGATTTAAGTTATTCGTCTCCCAGGAATCAGCCAACCTCACTCCTAAATCTACTCCAGCAGTGCGGCCAATATTTCGAGCAAAGTTTGCAAGGCCCCGAACTCGCCTTGCTCGACACCACCATCGCCATACAAGACCTGGTTCTCCTTAAGCACTGGGTCGCAGCAAAGTCTCACTCGCTTCCAGCTTCGGCTCAACCTTTCACCGCGGCTCTTCCGCCCACAGCTTTGTATGCAGCCGGGCCTCCAGCTCTCGCAGCAGACGCTAGCATTTTTACCTGTATTTTAAGCTACACATTTCACTCAGATAAACGGTTGAAAAAGATTGATTTTCGAGAAAATAAGTTAAACTATTTACCTAAATGATTAACAATTATAGGCAAAAACTAACAACTAGGTTTATCATAATATAAATTATTATTATTGAAGTGCAACTAGCTACCTAATTCACATGTGACGTGAGTATTGCTAGGCACCTCTCTCCAAGTCTCTAGCCGACTTGCCGCTAGGCTAGCTTTTCAATACTTTCTTCTTTGGGTGGTTAAGAGGAAAATGCATGTCTTTTTAACATTTAATAACTTTTTAAAGATGCTAAAAGTTGCCAAATACATTTTTAAATGGGTAAATTCGTTACTATGTGCTTTTGAAAACCAGTTGCTAGTGTAGTCTGAGAAATTGCTAAATCTAACAACAAATTGCTAAATCAGTAACACTGCAGGCTACTTGGGCATTTCCCTCAAATGTCACAAACCACTCCCCTTTCCCACTGCCTACAGCTAAAGCAGCTCCACTTGCAACACAAGCCCTTACATCTCCGTCTTTCTTGCTGCTACTTTTAACCTTTTCATTTTCAGAGACCTACAGCTCCCATAGCAAATGCTAGCGTGAGGCTGCCTCCGCTAGCAGTGCGCACACAGTTTTTCGACTCCCTTCCCGTGGCCTACAGCAGCTGAAGGAAGCGTGAGGCTGCCTCTGCTTGCAACTCAGGCCCACACATCTCTGGCTTTTTCCTCCCGCTACTAATAACCCCTTTTTTCCTTTCAGTGGCCTCCAGCTCCCATAGAAGACACTAGCGTGAGGCTGCCTCCGCTCGCAACACAGACCAACACCTCGCTTTCTTTACCTCCATTTTATTTTCTCTTACGCTTCTCTCCGTTTCCCACATTAAGCCCAAGAGGCCAATATTAAGCATGAGGCTGCCTCCCCCAACAATTGCGGCCCCTGCTCCTCTCCCTCACAGCTCTCTACTTCATTTAAAATCACAATATTCTCTTTTATAGCAACATCACTGCCCATCCCACCAAATGCTGTCGGTCAGAGCCACTCCCAGTGGCTTACAACATCTGAGCACAGATCCTGGCAGGTGCGGACATAGAGCCCTCATCTAAGGCCATCACTAACGATTAATTGGGTAACAGAGTTATCGGTTGATTATTCTGATAATTAATCGGATAATTATAATTTATGGTAGAAAATAGGCCTAATTAAACAATAGCCATCAAAAATGACCTGAAATACATACATAATAGCAATGAGACTATAATGATTGGTTCAAATAAAGTATCAAAAGCAAGTAACAATATGGTTCTGTTGAACAAAACTTAACATAATGTATTATAAACAATATAATGTACACACACATTGTCAAAAGCCTACAAAGCGCACCAATGGCCCGACAATCATTTCTACATGTCACTGTGCGATCTAATCCTCGTATGGCTAAACAACATTTAATTCAAATGTACACTTAATCTTGAATATTTGGCCATTTCTTTACGACAGAAATGCTACAGCAATCGTAAATCCTTGAATGTGGACATCAAAAGCCATTTTTCTGATTTTTTCATTACGTTCAGCTGTTTCACTGAAATAATCTGTTCAGCTTTTCCCCCATAGGGGGGAATTAAATGAGGGTTCATGATCAGTCCTTTCGATGCCCCGCCTTCTCAGTTTCGCATTAGCCCATTGGAGTGGCTACTAGGAAAATTCTGGGGTAAGAAACGCCTTCTAATAGATCTGTCAGCTCCACATAACTCCATTTTCAAACATAAACACCTCGATTCCTCTTGACGAATTCCCTCTCAATAGTAGGACATTGATCATGCAATCAATATGATAAAATCATGGGTCTTAGCACTTGGCTGGCAAAAGTCGACATCACCTCAGCTTTCAAAGCTATGCCTATCCATCCAGATTCACGGCACTTATTTGGGGTACGTTGGCACAGGAAATTCTATTTTGTCGTACACTTAACTTTTGGATGCAGAGCAGCACCAAGATTTTCTGATGTGTTATCAGAAGCAGCTTATTGAATTTGTCAAAAAATTATGCAAAGTAATCCTCATAGCATCTACCCTTTTAGACAACTCCATTTGTTCTGAGCATTGAATTCCCTTACAGATGCTGCAAGAGCGCTCCCGGTGGAGCAAATATGTTTCTCTGTCTGACTACCGGCGAGGCCCACCCATCTGATGCCGTAAGTATTGAATTCCCATCAGATGCTGCAAGAGCCTTCCCAGGCGTCATCTTCAAAGTGTATCCTTCCAACTATCATTGATCAAACCCGTCCCGATTCCTGGGTATTGACCTCCCCTTCGAACACTGCACGAGCCCTTCCGGTCAATTGCCTTCTGTCCGACACCGCAAGGCTTACCCGTCCGATGCCGTGAGTATTGAACTCCCGTCAGATGCTGCATGAGCCTTCCCAGTTGAGTAAATATGTGTTCCTTCAACTACTGGTGATGCTTACCCGTCCGTGCCGTGAGTATTGAACTCCCGTCGAATGCCGCAAGAGCCCTACGGTCAAGCAAATCTTGGCCTTTCAGTCCGACCACCGACGAAGCTTACCCGTCCTACACCACCAGTATTGAACTCTGGTTAGATGCTGCGAGAGCCTTCCCAGTTAAGTGAATGTGTTCTTTTAATTACTGGCGAGACTGTAGCTTAGCATAGATCATTGAATCTGATTAGGCTGTTAGCATCTCGCTCAAAAATTACCAAAGAGTTTCTATAATTTTCCTATTTAAAACTTGACTCTTCGATACATCGTGTAATAAGACCGACGGAAAATGAAAAGTTGCGATTTTTCGAGGCCGATAGGTCAGGAACATATCTCTTGACCTTTATTCCTTCATGCATTCCAGGGCTGAGGAGTAATGATCTGTGAGATAGTAGCTCGTCCTCCGACTGGGCCAAGGTGAGCCAGTCGTCAAGGTAATTTAGAATGCGGATTCCCATCTTCTCAAGTCGGAAGACCTTTTGCTCTTCCTGCCTGCATTTGAGCAGATAAACGAACATTATTACAAAAACAATTACGTAGGTCAAACCATCAGCTCTACCGACCTATTAAGTCATCAAGGAAGGCTACGAGGAGAGCTGCATTATATGAACCGCACACCGAAGTCGCGCCAACCACTCCTCTTCTGTATAGCTTCGACCATGGTGATATGGCTCCACGGTGGTCCGGACGTGGACGGTTGCCCGCTAGCCAATTAAATTCCAACCTCTCCTCCTGGTGTTAGCCAGGTTAAAGCCTGCCTCAACCAAAAATATGAATTTGTGATGGTTTTCTTTAGCATCCAGCTCCATAACCGTCTAAAGAGACAAAAAACAATTACTGATTACAATGATATGGGGATTTTTTTTTCCCCCCCAAAAACAGGAAATTTATCATACCTGAACATACATCTGTATTTCTTTCAAAAGGCACATGGTATAGTTGTTTTAAAGACACTTGATGTCTTTTCAGCACCCGTGCAATAGTCGGCAAACTTGTGGCTTCCACATTGCTGAATATGTCATCATTGTCCAAGATGTGTTGCTGAATTTCTGTAAGGCGAATATCATTTCTGGCCTGAACCAAATTGACCACAGCCTGCTCTTGTTGTTCAGTCATAATTTTGCTTCTGCTTCCCCTATTTGGCCTAGTCTCTATTCTGCAGGGAGAAAGTCTCAGTAAAAACTAATTTACAGAAATCACATCACACTCTGTGGTACAGCACAGATGATCTTCTGAGATTTGGTTGAACCATTGTAGCTGCTGCACTCATTGTCATGATTTATGACATAGTCTACAATTATAGCTCTGATTTAATTCGACACCCTTTGCTGTTGCTGCCGGTGTCTAGGTCTGTGGTCTTGTCCTCTACCACGTTCACCCACACCTCTCAAACACGGCCCATGGCCACCTCTCTGGTGAGGCCTAAGCTGTCCTCTATGATGAGGCCTACGGCCACCTCTCAAAAGGGGTGCTTGTCCCCTTCTATTCCTTTGACCACCATGTAAGCCTTGCCTTTCACCTCCCACTTCTGGCACCATGTCCTCACTATGTTGAGTAGGCTACTAGGATACCACACATCTTACTTCTAAATGCGTACAAATATGTGAAATCTATCAGCAGTAATGAGTAGCCATTAACTCATTAAAACCACAAATGCAATTACGTAAAAGTGACGTCTTACATACAGTAATGTTGAATATGAAAATGTGTTCTGTAAAAGTGGTACATGGGACCATATAGAAACCAAGTGTGCTTACAAACACAAGGAATTTGTCTTGGTGACAGAAGCTTCCAGTGCACAGACAGGATGTCAAGTGACAAGACACAGATAACAAAATAAGGAAGTTTTTGTAATTAAAAAAGTATATTTGAAAAACATAACCCAAGAGACAAAAGTCAATGACAATATAATGTATGTACATATGTGCTACATACAAATTATGCAAGGGAATTTGAATAGATGTAAGATATGTTAAATCAATAACATGTATAATAAATATAAGTATGGATAGTGGGTATTTGCACATGTTTTAATGCACAGTGGGGAGAACATTTAACTGTTCGTGAGGTAGATGGTCTGAGGGAAGAAGCTGTTTCTGGCTGTTTTGGTGCTCAGTGCTCTGTAGCGCCGACCAGATGGCAACAGTTCAAAGAGGGAGTGTGCTGGTTGTGAGGGGTCCAGAGTGATTTTGCTATCCCTTTTGCTCACTCTGGATGAGTTCAGTTCTTGGAGAGAAGGGAGGGTTGTACCAGTGATTCGCTCAGCAGTCCGGACTACCCTCTGTAGTCTTCTTAGGTCAGATTTGGTAGCTGAGCTGAAACAGACAGTTACTGACGTGCAGAGGACGGATTCAATGACTGCAGATTAGAACTGTATCAGCAGCTCCTGTGGCAGTTTGATCTTCCTCAGCTGGTGAAGGAAGAACAGCCTCTGCTGGGCCTTTTTCACAATGGACTCAATGTGATTGTCCCACTTCAGGTCCTGAGAGATTGTGGTGCCCAGTAACCTGAATGACTCCACTGCAGTCACTGTGCTGTCCATGATGGTGAGTGGAGGGAGAGCAGGGGGGTTCCTCCTGAAGTCCACTATCATCTCCACAGTTTTGAGCTGTTGAGCTCCAGGTTGTTGAGACTGCACCAGACAGCCAGCTCTTTAACCTCCTGTCTGTAATCAGACTCGTCACCGTCCTGAATGAGGCCAATGACTGCAGTGTCGTCCGCAAACTTCAGGAGCTTGACAGAGGGGTCTTTAGATGTGCAGTCATTGGTGTAGAGGGAGAAGAGCAGTGGGGATAGGACGCAACCCTGAGGGGCGCCAGTGCTGTTGGTGCGGCTGTTGGAAGCCACATAGAAATCGCCACGATTGTTTCACGATGCCATTCTTTCATCTGGGACAGTCGAAAATCGTGCAGTGTGTCTTGGGCTTTAATATGTGCACATTTCCTATTCTGTTTACAAATAGCACTTTATTCCTTTTGTCTTTGATAGTTTCACTTTCATTCAATGCACATTGGAGTAAACATCAAGAGTTTTGGAAACTATACCCTGGCTCCATTCTTTATTTGAAAGGAGTTTGGCTTGCTGCTGAAATGTGTTCACACATATGGAAACACACAAGGAGAGCAGTACAAAAAAAGAAGCAAGAATTCTTAGAGCATGCGTAATAGAATTTGTGCGCGCTGAGCTTGTGACTCGGGTGAATTGGCGCCGATTTTGCAGAAGATGTGGAAAGAAGCCTGCCTCTTAAGACTGCCTACGTTTTTACCATCTGAAGCTTCATTACGTTTTTAGTAGAATAATAAGGTCAGTAATCAAGCAAGCAACTTGTATGTGAATGTTTTTTCTGTCTGTCGCTAATTTTGGCCAATCTAGTATATGTGTACCAAAGAATTTTGATATTATACGGTACTGGAAGAACATGGTCTGACCTGTTTTGGCACTTAAAACTATTAGGTCCCACAAATGGTCCCTGGCTTGCCTAAAAAGCCACTTTAACTGTCCTAAATTGGATGTGTTGTATAATTTTCCATTTTACCCCGAGTTGACACAGCAAATGCCTTATTTCCATGTTGAATATAGAAATTTCGAAGTGAAGTGAAGGGCTGGCCAAGATGATCTCTCATCAGTGGCTTGTGACTGATGTGAATAAAGATTTTGATGTAAGTTACATGCTTAGTTGCCGTTAATCGAATGAATGATTAGTGTAATCTAGATTTTATAACACTGTGGTGCTTTATTATTAGTAGTATTATTTTTTGTGTTCATTATTAAAATTTGCTATTGTAATGTCTAATACATTTTTAATATATCAATCACAGTGTAACTTCTGATTACATGGTTACGCCTTACTTAGTCTATTCCCGTACAACTTGCTAACATCATTGATAGGAGCAGTAGGCACGTCATCTGAGACCTGATTTCTGTCTATCATTCATGAGCCTTTAGTTTGACCTATCCTGGACACAGATTTGCAGAAACAAAAGCTTCCTCACAATTTACTAGTCATAATGATTTCAGGATAAATCAAATATAACAATTTATTATCAGTCAGGTAAAAATGTATTATGCCAATTACAGAAATAACAATGAAATCCATCCTGAATAAAGTTCAATTCCAGTTCAGATAAATACATAACATCAATTACTCCAAGCTGAATCTAAGAGTGGGAGAGATGCATGTTAATGTTCTAATGCAAAGCTCCAGAGATTCACATACTGTGTGGGTTTTCTGGTTACAGAACATAAAAAACCTTTCTGTTGTTTTTAAAGTACTAATTGACGGATGGACATTTTAAGTTTTTCCAGAGATGATAGATGGGGTTTAAATCCAGGCTTAAGGACATTCACGGAGTTGTCCCAACGCTTGTGTTGTCTTGGCTATTTTGCTGATCTCAAATCTGGTTTTTGCTTTGTCTTCATGGAGTATCTAGAATATGGAGTTTAGAATCTGGCATTATGCCTGACTGTTTAAAGCATGCAGTAGTTTACCCACTGCTCAAAAACCAGAATCTGGACTCATCAGTTTTAACAAACTTTAGGCCCATTTCTAATCTGCCTTTTATCTCCAAGATTCTGGAAAAAAATGTGTTTTCACAGTTACAAAGTTTGTAGCGGTAATTCAATGTTGAAATATTTCGTCAGGATTTGGAAATTGCCATTCTACCGAGACTAACTTTTTGAGGTTCTTAATGTACTGTAACATGGTCGCTGTGATTTTGCCAAGTAAAACATGTTCAACATTACTGTCCAAAAATATAGATTAACCCAATCCCTAACCCTAAAACTAACCCTACCCATAATTTATCCTAAAATCAGTGTGAAATGATAGCTGATTACCAAGGGTGTAAAAGCACCTAACCCTGAGGTAACCTAAACCGATGTTCTGAAACGTATCTTAATCTGATTGGGTTTGATGTGGAATGTTGTTCAGGAACATGTTGTACTTGGGTGAAACTCATGGTCACTATTTTGTCTGACCTCCCTCATAGTGCGCTTGAGCTGAACTGTGCGCTGACTGCTGAAACTACGTGCGCTGGACTCCCTCACTAGGCGTGACTGCTGAATCTAGGCGATAGTGGCGGACTGCTGAACTAGTGAGCTAATGCGCTGTGACTGCGGAACGTAGTGCGCTAGTGCGCTGAATGACGAAACTAGGCGCTAGTGCGCTGACTGCTGAACTAGGGCGGCTGATGCTGAACTAGAGCGTGACGGACTGAATAGTGCGCGACTACTGAACTAGGCGCGATACGAAATAGTGCGTGAGGTGCAAAGTCGCTGAATCCCCTCATAGTGAGCTGTCTCCCTTACTAGTGCGCTGACTGCTGAACTAGTGCGCTGACTACTGAACTAATGCGCTGACTACAGAACTAGCGTGATGCTGAAAGTGGACCGACTACTGAACTAGTGCGCGACTCCTCAATAGTGCGTCTGACTGCTGAACTAGTGAGGCTGACTGCTGAAATAATGCGCTGGGCTGAACTAGTGCGCCGACTGCGGAAATAAGTGCGACGCTGCTAACTAGTGCGCTGATGCTGAACTAGTCGCTGACTAGTTGCGCTGATGGCTGACCTAATGCGTGCCTGATGAACGAGTGCGCTGACTGCTGAAAACTAGTGCGCGACTGCCTGAAATGCGCGGACTACTGAACTAGTGCGAGATCGCTGAACTAGTGCGCTGACGGCTGAACTAGGGCTGACTGCGAACTAGTGCGTCTGAACTAGGCGCCGGAATATCTGAACTAGAGCTGAGTGAGACGCACCCTAGAGATTACTTGGGTTTATTAGTTAATCTTTAATTATTCTCCTCTTAACAGGACAAAGTGTCCAAACACAGAAAAACTCCTGCTGAAGCAACTGAGACACGTTGAGACACACTATTATAAAGATGGAGTTTATTAAAGATGAGAATGAAGACATGAAGAATGAAGAAACATTCAGAGTCAAACAAGAAGATACTGAGACACAAACAGGTAGGTTCAACTATTTGAGCTATAAAAATGTCCAGCTTACCGCAGGCGCATATTTTTGCAGAGTGTGGCATATTAAATAGTTTTATTTTCCCATGGAGCCAAAAGAGTAACGTAATACACTTTTAACATGCCTGAATATCAAGAGTATTAGTCATTGAATCAATCCATAAGTCATACTTTTTTTACCTTCCATCCGAAAAGTGCTGAATTAAGCCTGAATCTAGCGTGTTTCTCCTGAACGTCTTCACATTAAGGACACAACAAAATAGGAGAACCAACTCCTTGGCCAGAAGACTAGATCTTGGTCCAAAGCAGGCCAAAGGGGTTGAGGAGTTTCATGAACCAGTTAAATCTAGTAGATAGTTCAACAACTACTGCTAGTGTTCATGTTCTCCCATTAATGACATTTTAACGGGGTTAGTGAACCCAAAAATTAAATTAGCCCATAATATACCTCGAAGCATCCTAGGTGTATTTGATTTTCTTCTTTCAGACGAATCCAGACGGAGTATATAAAAAATTGTCTTTGATCTTTAAATCTGTTTAATGCCACTCAGAGGGTGTTGCATGCATCAATCCAAAAGAAGTTAAATAAAAATCGCCCATCAATAAAAAAAATTGTCTCACTGCTCTGGGGGGTGAACAAAGGCCTCCTGTAGAGAAACGATGCGTTTTTGTAAGAAAAATATCCATATTAAAAACATAATAATCACTTTAATCTAGCATTGCCCCCGCCAGTTGTACACAAGAAGCAGCTCCTGGGCGGATGATTATGAGCGTAGGACTTTGGCGATGCCGCCGCCTCAGAAGATGCACGCGGACAGCGCAGCGGAAGAGGGCATCCAACAACAACAACAGTCAGATGAAGTAGAAGACAAAACGAGGCTTTGAGTTTTCGTATAAGCCAAGAAGAGACTGGTTTCCTTGAAAAGAAGGAAACGCTTCCTTTGATCCAGTAAACAAACGTTGTTCACGAGCCACCGGCGATGCGCAGCGCTGACTCATACGTCAGTCAATTGTATCATGCCAATTAGAATAAACAATTAAATTCCAATCCTGAATAAAGTTCAATTCCAGTTCAGATAAATACGTAACATCAATTACTCCAAGCTGAATCTAAGAGTGGGAGAGATGCATGTTAATGTTCTAATGCAAAGCTCCAGAGATTCACATACTGTGTGGGTTTTCTGGTTACAGAACATAAAAAAACCTTTCTGTTGTTTTTAAAGTACTAATTGACGGATGGACATTTTAAGTTTTTCCAGAGATGATAGATGGGGTTTAAATCCAGGCTTAAGGACATTCACGGAGTTGTCCCAACGCTTGTGTTGTCTTGGCTATTTTGCTGATCTCAAATCTGGTTTTTGCTTTGTCTTCATGGAGTATCTAGAATATGGAGTTTAGAATCTGGCATTATGCCTGACTGTTTAAAGCATGCAGTAGTTTACCCACTGCTCAAAAACCAGAATCTGGACTCATCAGTTTTAACAAACTTTAGGCCCATTAATAATCTGCCTTTTATCTCCAAGATTCTGGAAAAAAATTGTGTTTTCACAGTTACAAAGTTTTTTAGCTGATAATTCAATGTTTGAAATATTTCAGTCAGGTTTTCGTAAATGCCATTCTACCGAGACTGCACTTTTGAAGGTTCTTAATGATACTTTAACATGGTCGCCGTGATTTTGCCAAGTAAGACATGTTCCTGGATCAACATTACTGTCCAAAAATATAGACTAACCCAATCCCTACCCCTAAACCTAAACCTAAATAGTTATCCGAAAAACAATTTTTCCAGTGTGAAAAGCTGAGTGATAACAAGGGGTAGAGCCCTAATCTGGAGCAAGCCTCAAACCAGATATTTCCTGAAAAGTTATCCCTTAATTCTGATTGGTTGATTGGAATGTTGTTCCAGGAACATGTTGTACTTGGTGAAATCATGGTCACTATTTTAATATCATGTGATTCGGGTGATTTTGCCGTCCTTGTGCTCTTAGATTTGACGGCCGCAGTCGATCAAGCTGTTCTCATTGATCGTTTAGAACATTGCGTTGGTTTAAAGGGGTCGTTTCATTGGTTTTTTAAATCGTATTTTGCAAAGAGGAGGTTGTTTTCAGTCAAGATGGGTGAACGTTACTCGAGTAATGCTGTTTTGCCCTGTGGGGTTCCCCAGGGTTCTATTTTGGCTCCTTTGCTTTTTTCTCTCTATATGCTCCCTCTTGGCCCGATTTTTAGAAAACATGGTTTGTCATTTCACTGTTTTGCGGATGACACCCAGGTTTATTTGCCTCTCAAACACAATTCAGTGGGTCTTCAGTCTCTCATAAGAAATTATGTTTGTAAATCAATTTCCAATAACTGAAATCTGAGCGCTTAATAGGTAACCTGTTAAAATTATAATCACATTTTAGCTCAGATAATATATATATTGCCCATTTTAATAAAGATAACCTGAGAAAATGTAAACCACATTAACATTTAGAAAAAGATATTTCAGCCATTTTAATGACAGATTTCTGTTCACAGTCAAAACCAACAGTTTTAAACCCAGCGTCAATGTCATCCTTTACAGTCGCAGACTTCTAATGAAACCCACTTTAACCAAATAGACTAGATATTCATTGCCTTAAATAATAATAAACTAAAGAGACAGTTGTTTAACACTATGTTAGCATTTGTACAGTCTTACAGTTACAACCTGCCCTTAGATGGCAGCTATAATGTTACAATGTGGCCCTCACTGAAAGTGAGTTTGGTGTAGTGTGGTATAATCACGAACCTGATTTTAGTTCAAAAGACTTTTATTTTGGATTGGTGGTGTGACGTCATAAGCGCGCGCCGCATGTAATAAGGCTGAAGAAAGGTGAGTGTTTTTAGCCATTTAGTGTTTAAATCGATACAACTCGTTTAGAAATAAATGGTTATGGAATGTAACACTTGAATGCCTTTATCTAACGTTAGTGGATAAATAAAGGCTGGTGTGTGTAAGTAAGCGCTCTCGCACCGTGTGTAAATAACAGAAAAGCTGCGTCTCATTTCGTGATTCACTCTGCGTCCCGCTGTGCACCCCATCTGCCCTAAACAGCATCGCTGATTACTGATGCCACATATAATCTAGGATGGATGGGACGCAGCCTCAATTGATCATAAACACGGATTCAGTCACTGGCGAGGAGTGATGCAGAAACGGAGCTTTTAAACTCCGAGTCAACTGAATCAACTCCGAGTCAACTGAATCACTCGCTTCTCAAAATGATTCAGTGATTCGAATCTCTCGCGCTGACGACACACTGCTGCTCTAAACAGAGAGCAACAAACACAAACATGTGTAATGACAACTTTTACAAACCAACTGCAAATGTTTTCATGAAAGTGTAATCTATTAAATATAATCTACAAATAGTAAATAGCCAAAAATAGGTTTTGAGTGCTAGTTTTTATGTTTGCGGTTACGGAATTAAAAACCTTAACTCTCTTGACGACTCCCTAACTAGGCAATGACTACAGGAAACTAGGCGATGACTATGAACTAGTGGCACTGAATCCCTCACTAGGTGCGCGATCCCCAATAGTGCGCGACTACCTCACTAATGGCTGATCCCACTGAGTAAGGCGCTGACTATGAACTAGTGCGCTGACTCCCTCACTTATGCGCTGGACTACTGATCTCGTGCGGACCCCCCTAGGCGATGACTACTGAACTAGTGCGTTGACTACTGAACTAGTGCGCTGACTACAGAACTAGTGCGCTGACTACTGAACTAGGGCGCTGACTACTGAACTAGTGCGCTGAACTAGTGCGCTGACTACTGAACTAATGCGCTGACTACAGAACTAGTGCGCTAACTACTGAACTAGTGTGCTGACTCCCTCACTAGTGCGCTGACTCCTGAACTAGTGCGCTGACTCCCTCACTAGTGCGCTGACTCCCTCACTAGTGCGCTGACTAATGAACTAGTGTGCTGACTATGAAACTAGTCGCTGACCTACCTGACTAGGGCGCTGCTGACCTACTGAATAGTGCGCTGGACATCCCACTAGGCGCTGACATCTGAGACTAGGCGCTGACTCTGAACTAGTGCGAGACTCTGAAAGTCGCTGACTACCGCACTAGTTGCGCTGACTACTAACTAGTACGTGACTTACTGCACTAGTACGCTCTGACTACTGAAAACTAGGCCGTGACTATGAACGTAGGGCGTGACTATGAGCAGGGCGCGACTACTGAACTAGTGCATGATACTGAAACTGTCCGCTGACTACAACTAGTCGCGACTCCGAACTAGGGCGCTGACCTACGAACTGGTCCGCGAAGACTGACCTAGTCGCTGACTACATGATTACTGTCGTACTACTGAACAGTCCGCCGACTCCTGAATAGGCGCTGACTACTGAATAGGGACGTCTGACACTGAACTGTGCGTGACACCTCCTATGCGCTGACTACTGAACTAGTCGCTGACTACGAAACTTAGTCCGGTGACTATGAACTAGTCCGCTTGACTCCTGAAACTAGGGAGCGACTGTATGAACTAGTGCGCTGGACTCTGACTAGTGCGTGATTACTGGAACTAGTGCGCTGACTATGAACTAGGGCGCTGACTCCCCTCATAGTGAACTAGTGCGCTGATACGAAATAGGGAGCTGATGAGACGCACCCAGGAAGATGTCTTTGGGTTATTTTATTCTTAATATTCTCTCTTAAACAGAACCAAAAGTGTCCAACACAGAAACTCTGCTGAAGCTGAGATATCGGACTAACGATATAAACGAGGAGTTTGTTAAAGAGGAGCGTGAAGAAGTGAAGATTGAAGAAACATTCAGAGTTAAACATGAAGATACTGAGGAACAAAAGGTTTTTTCACCAATGTTGACTTTATAAAAGCCAGCTCTACAGAAGGCGATCATGATTTTGAAGAGTGTGGCAATTAAAATTATTTTTAGTTGACTGGAGCCCAAAGAATATAATGAATACACTTAAAATGCCGAATATCAAGAGTAAGATCATGAATCATCCATAAATCAGGACGTTTTTACCTCAAACACGGAAAACGCAGCGGAGATGATCAAAAACACGCGGTCACGCGAATTCGAAGACTACAAACGAGGATTTGTAAGAAGAATGTCGTGAGGATTCGATATAACCCAAGAGGAGACTGGTTTTCCCTTGCTAAAGTAAGGAAACTTTGCTGCCTTTGCTACTGTTAACAAACGTTGGTTTTCACAAAACTCACCGGCGATGGCTAGCTCGAACTAAAGTCATCCGCCGGAGCTGGCTCACGTACAACTGCTGCCGCAAGCTACATTTAAAGTGATCTTATGCTTTGAATATGGCGCATTCTTTCTTAAAAAATGATCGATTCGCTACAGAAGGCATTGGGTCACCCTCTGATTTATGGATGGGCGCTTTTTATTAACTTCTTTTGGACGATCATGCAACAAACCACTGAGTGCCATGCAAAGCTTGAACGATCAAAGAGCTTTTGAATCAGTTTTTTCATCATATAATTAAGATGTTGGTAAAAACCATTTCTGCTCACATAGCTCTTATTTCGCATATAAATATTTCAGCTCATTCTGTGATAAAAGCACATCAGATCACAATAAAGAAGTTATTCACCACTCAGACTAATGTTGTGAAGTTAAAAAAAAAGATACTACTGTTAATAAAATACCAATTGGTCCATCGTATCTCGTTGCTGCCTTGAGGTCTCAGTTCCTTAAAGTGTAATCGGCCGGGAAGCAAGAAACACACACATTCAGGTATTCTCAATACTTCAATTTGACTAATAGAGAACAAAGATATGATATAGGCATATTTCGAGTGGGAGGTTTAAACCTTTAACCAATGAGGATATGGTGGACAGACATATAGTATCTTGGCCCAGAACATGTTATATAAAATGGCCACAGTACAGAAAACATGGACATCTTAGAATAGACTTTGCGAGGATGCTGACCTCGCTCTAGTTCATCCACGAAATCCTTACCTTGGAGTCTAGCATTATCTCCTATTTGAGCATTGAACCAAGAAAAGCTAAGCATACATGTTCCGCATCGTTACCCAATAGAGTAAGAGGAATTAAACATAATACAAGAGAGAGAGAGAGCAGATCAGATGGAGGAGGATTCAGAGAGAAAACAACAGAGCTGTACAGGGAGGGCGAGTGAGAGAGAGGAAAAAAGAAAAGGAGGGGTGAAAACATCTGGAACCAATAAAAAGACAGAGAGTGTTTTCTAACAAATACAACAGGTTTAGAAAGGCTTATTGCATGTCATTACAAGGGAAGATGCTCGGCGTATGTTGCTTTTTCAAATATAAGTGGGGAGGTGTTTCCTCATCTCAGCGCATGAACTCACGGGCACACAAACAGAGCCAATTCTGAGAGAAATAAAACACACAGATATTATTTGAACACAAAACAATAAAAACGCAATTCACAAACGCGTATTGAACCGTGGATGTCGTACCGAACGGTTCTATATTATATCAAGAATTGTAACATCGCTAATACAAACCCAACACAACAAAAAGAAAAGCTTAGTAAAGTTAGTAAAGCTAATAGGCTCAGTAGAAGCATGTAGTCCGCCGTTGTTGTTGCTGTTATGTGACGTAGCGGTGTCTTGACTAGGGGCGAGACGTGGGCTGATGACAAAAGATCAGTTAACATAATATACGGATTGGCTGTACACACGAAAACACAAAGGTGTCGTTTTCAGAGGGTCGGTTTAAAAAAATAGCAGTTTCACGCTCCCAAAACGGCGGATTGTCACTATCGCAAAAAAAATAATAATCTAATTAGTTTGTTTTATTTAACAATAGAGACAGAGCGACACGTGTCCTAATTTGAAAACCACGCCCACCGGGGCGGGAAACAATCCAACTCTCTCCATTGACTTTGTATTGCGGGAAGCTGCCTCCATGTCATCTCTGACTTATAACAAAAAACAGAGCAAAGCTGCTGTGTGACGAGGTGTACAGCAAACAAGCTAAAAAAGTCAAGAACCTACATTGCTATAAAAGTGTCGATACCAAAAAAAAAAAGGAGCGTTTAAGTAGGGCTGCCCCCTAATAGTTGACTAATTGTTAGTCGACCAGAAGAGGCTTGGTCGATCATAGTTTTATTAGTCGCTTATGGCGCTTTTCCACTGCATGGTAAGGCACGGTACGGCTCGGTACGGTTCGGCCGGTTTGCGTTTCACGCAGTTTAGTGATCGCTTTAGAGTGGGCGGGATTATTCACATGTCATTTATAGTTGCGCCGCCTCTACTGCTGCGACTCCTGAAAAACGTTTTCATTCTTTGTCGCCCCATCAAGCTCTCGCTGGATACGCTCCTCTGCTATCAACGAGAGGAACGTCGTACTTCCTCAACAGACAACGAAACAACCACTTTTTGGCTGTTAAAAAAAGGTGCGCTCGTTCAAAACAGTTGCTTTCGATCCTTCGCTGGCTCTGCTGATTTAAATCTAGCGATTCTGTTGTGTTTGTGTCACAAGTTCAATGACGCAGGTAGTGACGATTCTCTCCGGCCAATCCGTGATCAGAAGAGTTTACACGTCACGTTTTGGTAAACGGTAGTACGGTTCACTTGGAACCCCAACGAGGTGGTACTAAAAAAAAGTACAGGTTACTGGAGCCAGTGACAACCCCCCAATAAGTGAAACCGTACCGGCCGTACATGCAGTGGAACAAGCGCCATTATCGCAGAAATAAATAAAAATCCACATCCCATCCACAAGTCACGCAGATCGTAACGCCTGGTCAAAATACAGTAGGCACATCGGGCGAGGACATCCAAATGCTCGCTATCAGCAGACCTCAAAATACGGCGTATCTGAACTATGTAAGCGTAGCCGACAGTCTAAGTGTCCGCTCAATCAAATGTTACCCTAGATAAATGTGTGCTGTTCAAGTGTCTGTGCGGAGTGTAGAAGCTGAACAGTAGCTCACTTCAGGACAGATGGAGGTGTTTGTGTGGTCATTTGCACTTAAAATACTCCCTCATTTTTGGTCAAACAGATAAGAGTAATACATCTTTCAAAAATCTGTAGAAGGTCTACTTTCATTTGTGTGCACTCACAATAACAACAAAACATTGCACTTTTGTAAAATAATAAAAGCAAAGAGGATGTGCTTTCTGGTGTCTCGGTCTCTGTGAACTTGAGAGCGAAACTCTGTGTATGTTTGTCTTACAGACATGAAAAATTATATCTATAGAGAGCGACATGTCAACTTTCAAATAAACCAATTCAAATGAAAAAAACAGATATTGTAATCTGTAAAACGTGCAGACAGAGCAATCCACGACTGCAAGATGAGACGGTCGCCGACGTCTGAAACGAAAAAATAATTAGGAAAATGATAATGCAGCCTCCTTATGTTTCTCTGACACATTCATAATCATAATTCTGTTGCGGTGCTGTGGCACGTTTATGCATGAACTGGGGAGAATAGGCTATGTAGGCAATTAAAAGCATTATTTAACTTAATTGTTTATTAATAAACATGTGATTAATTGACTAATGCTTCAAATGAAGCACAATGTGTCATATTACTGCAACAGGAGACATACTCTTTTAAACCAGTTAAGGATTATGCACTACACTATGGGAACTGAAAGGGGGCGTTAATATGAGAAACTAAAATTTACTTGTCGATGTCAGTGCCCTTTTCTTTACCTTCCTTTGTTTGAGAAATGATACAACGCCGCCCAACGGTGAAAATACACGCTATTGTGTCCTTAAATGTTTCGTTGTGGGCTTTTTTGGGGGTCAACAGCTTATAAAAACACGCGTCTGGGTTTGTAGTTGTTTACTGTACCCTCGTCACACAGCAGCTTTTGGCATGTCTGTTTTTTGTTACAAGGCAGAAATGACAAGGAGGCAGCTTCCGCATCGAATAGCAATGCGAGAGCGTTGGATGACACCCTTTCACATTAAAGCACTAACGATGTTCGCCTCTGCCTTAATTCACGCCTGCACGCTAGGTGGCGCCAACCAACAATACATTTTTCCTCAGATATGCATCTCATAAATGGATTTAACATTGTCCGCTGCTCAATAAACAGCATTAAATTAAGATAAACAAAGTTCGGTTCTACACCAGACACACAAACTATGTATAAATCTGATTGGACGGCCCGTGTTTTCGAAATTGAAAAAATTCTTTGGACTGGTTTGGGAAAAAAAAAAACATTCGCGTTTTCGTTGCGCGAATATTCGCGGTCTATGTGGAAGCATCCATAGAAATCTATCGCGTCCGCTATTTGTTTGCTTTCCGCGCTCCGTGTGGAAAGGCCTTAACATAATTGGAACAGTAGAGATGAATGACAGCAGTTGTCGAATTGTTCACTCGGCTTATTTTATGAATGGAAATTTTAGCTTAGTAATAGAATATAAAAACAACTAGAACAAAAGTTGCTAGGAAACAGAGATGCGCATCTTCAACCGTGAACTTCTAATGCCGTTAGTAATGCGAAAGGTCAATTTGACCGCTTTGGCCATTCAAGGTAGATGGACTCAAAACTCTTCTGTGTTTTGTAATTTTAATAAATTAACATTGTAAGAAAGAAATATACATGCATTTTAAAATAAGTCAAGGAATTATAGTTATGTGGGGTTTATTTCTAGAAAGCTATTACATTGCAAAATTTTAAAAGGTCAAAATTACTGCCTTGGTAGTTCTAGTGTTAACACCGTCAAAGGTACAAGACATTAAAGGAAATATGAAAAGTGAACTACAAATGCCATTTGTGCAATAAAATTACGTTGCTAAAACATTGTTTTAATCCATTTACTTTAATGTAGTTGAAACTTTATTCCCTCCTGCTACCCGTCTCCTTTCTCAAACTTTACTTTCTCCATTGCCACAGCAGCTTATTTTGTCAGAGCCAATGAAGCTCCCCTCTTGTCCAATGCTTACACACTGACACAGCCAAATCTGTTCACGGCCATTCATCAAGACTGCATGTGAAATTTCACGGGTGAAATTGTAACACTGGGGTTAATTTGTATTTGTCTCTTTTTTTCACCTTAGACTTGATGGCACAGAAAAATAAAAGTCAAGAACTCGATGAAGTTGAAGAGAAAAATCAGTGTGAGATGCTCCATGATTTCATGACGGGTGAAAAACCCAGACAGACTGAAAAGATTTCCTCACGAAAAAGAGCTCAGAAGACCAAACCTAACGGTTCTAATCGAACACGAAAACAAAACCTTGAAATCCACAAGAGTGTTCACGCTGGAGAGAAGATGTTTATATGTGATCAGTGTGGAAAGAGTTTCTCAGGCACGAAATGCCTTAAAATGCATGCAGTAATTCACTCCGCAGAGAGACCTTTCATGTGCCAGCAGTGTGGAAAGACTTTCAAATTAAAGAAATACCTTACGACTCACATGAGAGTTCACTCAAAAGAGCGGCCTTTCACCTGCAAACAGTGTGGAAGAAGTTTCAAAAGAAGCACCTTGAACGCTTTCACTTGGAAAGGTTCACACTGGAGGAAAGTGTGCCGTGTGCTAGTGGAAAGAGGTTCACACGTAAAGGAGACCTTAATACCCACATGACTCTTCACACAGGAGTGAGACCTTACAGCTGCAAAGTGGGGGAAAGAGTTTCTCATGCAAAGGAAATCATAACAGTCACATGAGAATTCACACTGGAGAGAAGCCCTTTATATGTGATCAGTGTGGAAAGAGTTTCCGATTTAAACCAACTCTTAGTTACCACATGACTATTCACTCGAGGGAAAACTGTTTTATATGTCATCAGTGTGGAAAGAGTTTCACCGACAAGAAAGACCTTAAGAATCATGTAATAACTCACATCAGAGGAGAGTCTTTCATGTGCCATCACTGTGGAAAGAGTTTCGCAAAGCAAGCATACCTTAAGAATCACATTAGAGTTCACACTGGAGAGAAACCTTACACCTGCAAACAGTGTGGAAAGAGTTTCGCCATTAAAGTAAACCTTAAGTCTCACATGAGAGTTCACTCTGGAGAGAAGCCGTTCACCTGCCATCATTGTGGAAAGAGTTTCAAAATTAAACAAAACTTTGACAGTCATGTGAGCCGTCATGTGTAAAATGTATTCTGCCATCACACTTAGGCCCTGTCCACACGAACGCGGTTATTTTTTAAAACCGCAGCTTTTCCTACACGGTTTTGCCGTTCGTCCACACGCAAACGCTGCACCAGTTCACTGAAAGCGAACATATTTGAAAACACCTGACGGTGAAGATTTTCAAAAACTCCAGTTTCAGTGTTATCGTGTAGACAGCAAAACCTGAGTTTTTGGCTTGTGACGTCGGAGCACGCGCTGTTATCTCCGCCTACTGGAGACTTTTCAGGCTTCTGATGGCCAAATGGCTTTACTGTTGAGAGTCTATCACACCTGTGGTTGCAGGCTCTGACAGGCTCATAGCATGAGTTGCGTTTCAGTGGACGGCAGATTTTTTAAAGCGGAATGAAGGAAAAACACCGTTGATAAACTACCTGTGTACGTGTGGACATGGCCTTAGAGAGTCATGTGCTTGTGAGACCCTATTGGTGTCGAAGGAGTTTTAAATGACATAAAATTAGTAGTGATTGCAAGACCTGAATTGAGCGTGTCAGATAAGAATAAGGGAGACAAAATGTGCAGTGCATGGGGAAAAGCCCTCAGAGGAAAGAAAATGACTATGATGTTTTTTTGTTTGTCTTGTTTTTTCTCAGTGAAGCTTGGCTTCCATCGGAATTAACTGAATATGTCTGCTTTGCTCCACTCACTCTGTGCTGTAAATCATAGGTCTTCAACCATGCTTCCCTCGCGTGTTGCATGAAGCTAGATGAACTAATTCAGAGTAGGTTTAGAGTTGACAAAAACAAGCAAATCAATTTGGTTGTGAGCAGATCAGCAGGTCACCAACAGTCATGGGCTCTAAATGTTCTGCATCTCGCGTTTGAACCGATTATGTGATAATGGAGGCAGACACCTGAAGTCACAAGGAACATTGGCGGCATTCATTTGCGTATATCTCGCTGAAGAAGAGATTTATAAAATGTATTGTGACATTAACTGTGGACTGTTGTTTTCATGGACTTTTAGTAGTATACTGAGTAACGTTATTTTGGTGTATTTTCCTCGAGACATTAGTCACTGAGGGGTACTCACTAACTAGTCATCTGTGAAACTTTGTATTTTACGTCATGACGGGTATGTTTCTGTACGAGCTAGTGTGGTGTTCGGCATGTGTCGCGTTGTCTTTTTTTTATTGGAATTTCCTGAGTTAACTTTAATAAAGAGGTTATTATAAGTATTCTTTGCCGTCATCTTCATTGGACTCTGAAAATGTTCCGACATGCAAGAGATGGAGAATACCTCCCTGAAGGTATTTCAAGATGGCAGGGACTGGAGGATTATTGTGGAAGAGTTGTCACAGTCTGCCCCCTGGGCACTGTGACGACCCGATCCTCAGAGCGGCTTTCTACGGTTGGGCGGGCCAATGCCTGGCACCTCAGCCGAAAGCCCAAAAGAAGCTGCGTTTCCACTGATGGGACCAGGGTACTTGCAAAACTGGCCTTAACATGCATAATGAAGCACAAACCCTCACCTCCACTATGATCCAGCAAGGGGAAAATGAAAAAAAAACATAATACTCTTGCGGCTCAGATTCTAGTCAGTGAAATGATGTACGCCGTTTGCAAAAACAAACAAGACATAGCATCCAGTAAACGGAGAAATGTTTAAACTTTATCTTACCTTCATAAAGGTATAGAAGAAGCGGCCGGCATTTTTTTTTTTTGTTAAAACATATAAAGTCAATTGTACATCAGCTAGCGTTACAGCCTACATGATGTTTAACATAAATACGCTATTTGTCATTAGAGACTGGTGTCAGGTCGATGGGGAAGAGTGAACCACCACACGTTTGATAGTATGCTAGAGGATTTAGGGTTAACTGTTCTGAAAAACGGGTCAGAAAAACGGTTCATGTGTTCCCATGTTCAAGTGTTATTTTGAACAGTTTAAGAACAGGAAATATATATATTTATATAGGGCCGGAGTGGGACTCATTTTCAGACCTGGAGCTTCATGCCTTAGACCGGCCCACTTTGTTCACGAATGGATAGTCCGAATTGACTGCAATGGACTGAAATGGGCGGGTATATGCAAATGTTTTGGGGCGTAACTATATAGTTGTAGCCCATACGTTAAACGTCACAGTCGGGTTATGTTTGATTTTCGTGGTTCTTTTGATGCAGACATTTACATAAGAGAAGAGGAGGAAACCTGGTGTTTGAGTGATCACAGATGTCATTTTAAATAAGAAAACCTAGTATATGCAAACTATGCAAGGTAATGCAGGGCCCTTCAAGGAAGCCAAAGCGCATCTTCTAGAGGGCGTAGGGGAACGCCTCCGAGTTGGGACGTGGATTGAAGCATGAATGAAAAAACGACAATGAACTTGACATTGGCAGGTGGAAGACTATGACGTAAGCAAATGAGCGACTGCGAGTATAAAAGGAGCACCTGTGGAATACGTCATCCTCTTTTTTTGTCTTCAGGGATCCTTGTTTCTGGAGTGTGATTAGTAAGGAAACGATGTCTGTTGGGAGACGCTTTAGGAGATGTGCAGATCCGTGTCAGCGCTATCTGACACCAGATGACGCACACGACCTTTGCGTTATGTGTTTGGGCGAAGAGCACGTGCGTTCTGTTCTCGAGGGAACGGAATGCGTTCATTGTGAGCAGTTCTCAGTGAGAAAGCTCCAATCTCGTTTGTCCCTTTTTTCGAGGGAATTGGGACAATCATCTGCCCCCGCGGCTTGGGTCCTGCCGCTGCTGAGGCAGCGAGGAGACTGAGATTGTGGGGATCGCAGACGGAGCTTGCTGACGAGTTCGAGAGAGGGGTTAATCTTTCGCACTCTTCGGCGGCTGCCGAGGGTGAACTGCTGGAAGAGGATGTCTAGTCACTTACATCCTCTGATCCAGCAGGAAGTGCTCTGTTGCAAGGTGAGCAGGATCTGGCTGATGAGGGTGGAGAGGATGTTTCTGAGCCTTCTCAGTCTACCTGCCCCTTGTATGATGAGCTGTTGGAGGTTATGGATCGCGCCACTGCAAGGTTAGATCTGCAGTGGAGGCGCGAGAAAGGGGAAATCGTTCGTGACAGACTGGATGAACGATTTCTTTCTGGACATAACCGCCCAGCACCCGTGAGCCTCCCATTCCTTCAATGACGCGAAGGAATGGCTAAAACAATTCAGCCGTAGCCTCAGTACCAGCATAATTTAAGTATGCACATCACGGGGATGCCGATGCGTGCCGGATTGCTCATGCCTATCGAAGAGACGCTTGTGAGCAATCTCGAGCGGCGGGTGACATCGGACGTTGAAGGCTCAGCTTGCCATCCAAGCAATGAAGGTGATCACGCTTGAAGGAGGGCATACGCGGGAGGCAGCAGGTCAGGGATGTGCTGCTGTGCATACGATGGCAGTATGCCGGCGTACCAGGCTGATTTGTTGAAGGACATGAACCAGGGGTCAGTGGCTTTCCTAGGCGGTGACTGAGCTGCGCTCGCACCAAGAGCGGCGCTCAGGGCCACCAAGAGACAGCTGCCGCGAGCGGTTAGGTCAAGGTGGCGATGGGGCCACGAAGAGACATGTGTGGGGAATGGCGGAGATCGCGGGCGGAGAAAGAGAAACGCTTTGATTCTCGTACGCGGTGAGCCTTCGAGTTGTTTGGCACATCCGTTGAGATGGTGGTCGGTAAATTCAGGGAGGCGAAAGCGCGCTTGGCGGCTTTTAAGTCTTTTATACCGCGCTGGTCTATGTCTGCGCCCAAACACGATGGGGATCCTGGCCCATCCCGGTCTGCGGATTGGAGACAGGGCCAGGCGGTTAGTGTGGCCACTCGTGGATCGCAGAGGAGACGGAAGTTCAGAGACAGAAGAAGGGATCTAAGGGGAAAGATCCAGCCCGGATGCGGCAAACAGCCATCTGGAGCTGGTACTTGAACCTGAAACCCCCTTCTCTCCCCCAAACCCCGGGTAGCATAAGCAAGTGGAAACCTGCGGCCGCCGGCCCAATATGAGGAGTGCTTTCGAGGGTGTTGGAGCATCTGCTTAAAGTGTCATTTATCGTCGGTGAGTGAGTGTTTGCTAGGTTTTCTCTCGTTTTAGCGAGTTATTATCTGAAAATCTCAAATTAAGAGCTCTAGAATCGGCTGAAGCCTCGCACCAGAGCGCAGCATTGGCAGAAATGTATGGGTGGTGGGCTCTTCCTTGTTTGAGCATTACTAATGCCTCTGGAGTTGAGTGGGGCTAGGTCTACTTCGTTTTAGAGAGGCGTTATGGTGAGACTCCACTCTAAAGCCCCCTACCGGGGGTTGAGCGTTGTTCGTGCCTCGGCGTTTAAGAGAGCATCGTGGTGAAGCCTCCGATGCCAGAGCTCCACTTAGGCAGTATAGAGTGTAGGCTCTTTTCTTTTTTGAGCCTCTCTAACTGCCTCTGGCGTTGAGTGTAGTCATGTCTCCTCTCGTTTTAGAGAGTCGTTATTCTGAGACCTCCACTCTTAAGAGCCCCTCAGCTATGGTTGAGTGTTGTTAGGCTTCCTCTCAGTTAAGAGAGTCATTCTGCTGAAGCCTCCACTTTGCATAGCTCCACTTAGGCAGTATTAATGTGTAGGCTCATGAGCCTCACTAACTGCCCTGGCGTTGAGTGTAGCCAGGTCTCCTCTCAATCTAGAGAGTCGTTATGCTGAGACCGCACTTGACGAGCTCACGACCCAAAGTCGGAACTCTATGACGTGGGCGTTTGAGCCGCCGAGAGGGATTGGGCCTAGGGTCCGGGCAAAAGCGCTGTTGGTGGGGAAGGGATGGTGGTCCTTGAGTCTTGACTTAAGATCCAGTGGTTTTGGGACACATCCCTCAGAATTTTGGCGAGCGTGGGTAGACGGTACCCTAGCGCCCTTAGAGGCAGCAGAGGTGAGTCCCTTCGAAAGGGCACAGGTTCGAAACAGGGATTGACGAGATATGCGTATCATTGCCGTGCGGTCGGGGTAATAACTGGACGCTCAGACTAAAGAAAGAGGATGAGTATTCACAGGGGATCCTTTTATACTGCAGTGGCATTGCTTGCGTGTAGGATTCCGCCTGCCAATGTCAGTGCAGTGAGTTTTTTTCATCATGCTTAGACCACGGTCACGCTTGGCGGAGTTCCCGCTAGGGAACATGGTTACATGCGTAAACCGGACGTTTTCATTCTATGGCACATTTACGACCACGGGACCCACTCACACACACACACACACTTGACCACGCAACAACTACACCAATTTGCTGAGGTGAGTCACTTTATAATTTTCCACAGAATGTTAAAAAAGTTATATCTTCACAACTACAAAATTTATTTAAATGAAATGAAAGTGATAGGGGCCTATTTGACAGTGACAAGACAGGCTGACAACAGAGATTGTGACGGTATTTTTATTTTATTTTTTCAATATATTCTGACAGGATTTGGCCTGAAAGAAATGTTTCTGATAAGAAAAAACATTTTCTGAAGTGATTTTCTAACTTATATTGTCATTTCTTCATAACTTTTTAAAAGTCAGTAATGTGATTTGAAATAATAAAACATATTCTGACAGGATTTGGTCTGAGAGGAGAGTTTCTGACAGGAAAAAGTATTTTCTGAAGTGACTTTCTAACTTATTTCATATTATTTCAAGAATGCATGTACATATATATTCAAGATAATCAAGTTCTGTGTAAAATGAATGATGTGCGGTGATTAATTTACTTTCACAAGTTAATACTTGTTCACGCTCTTTCTTATGTAGTTTCCCATTGAAAATGAAGCTGATTACTGAATGAAATGGAATGGAAGGATGCCAGATGGAAGGGTAGTTCGAGATTGGGAACAAACGACAAACTCAAATCAATAAAAACTTATCAGTGGTGTTGATATTCTTGTGTTTTTTGAACCTCTCAAAGCCTAAGGTCCTATTAAATACTACAGTGTAAATATCAACATTGGGGGTAATGCATTACAAATAACGCGAGTTACGTAATCAGATAAAGTAATGCATTGACTTTAAGTTACAATAAAATTAGCCGTTACTTTTTCAAAACAAAGTAATGCCGTTACTTTGTTTTCCCATATTGGAGGACCAGTCTCTGCCACATGTTGGGAAGAAGGATGCTATGATAAGTCCCCTGCCTACGAGTTCTAAAAATCTGTGGTACGCGGTTCCGGGTTTTAGCGTCTCGATAGCAAGCTGTGGAATAGCATCATTTTCGTAAACTTTTTGATTAAACTAGCAATTACACATACTATGTGCGATTAATATGTGAGTAACTGTAGTAACATAAATTAGGTATATATAAAAATATAATGTTTTATAATGAGTCAAGAAGCTTTAAATGCCTTCGCATTGTGGAAGGATTCTCATACGCCAAGCAAGCCACTGGTGAGTTGAGCCAGCACTGTGTGCGTGGTAAAATCCGTCGTTTTTGTTTAGGAGTGAAGCTTATTGCCTTGTATCAATAAATTTTAAAGTTTGAGGAGGTTAGCCGTAAGTCCTCTAGTGATGACAGGGGCAGACACGTGGACCTCATGGTTACATGTGTTCGAAAAGCGGCACCTTATTGGTCTATTGGAAAAAACGTGACGCGACGCATCATCACTCAAGATCAAAAATCACAATTATGCAAGGAAAGAATATTGCCGCCTTTAAATGTAAAATAAATAAACTGCAAGATATACATGGAGAACTTTTATTTCTCGTCAAAACCAATAAGAGCTTTTTCTGGAATGAAAAGATTTAGGCACCATGTTATGGGACGGGATTAAAGAAAAATAACCATTCACCTCTTGGCTACATACAAATCAGAAACCTACGAAAATAGGGCTACGGGGATTGCTGATTGCTGATATTAACCCTCTAGGGTCTGAGGGTGTTTTGTGCCCTGGAGAAGTTTTGACATGCCCTGACACTTGTGCTTTTTTTAGTTTCTTATACACATCTTAATGGCTACAGTCTGATAACACCGTGTTAGAGATCGCCAAACAGTCAACCCAATAAATGATCCATAGGACAGGACTTGCAATGAGCTGGGTGATTTTATTTGCAAGTGCAGGGGTGAAATCCAAACAGACGTAGAAGCACAACGGAAAGTAAACACTGAAACCGAATCCAGCAAAGAAAACGGCACCATATTTTCAGCACTATTCACTGCAATTGTGAAAACATTCAAAAGACCAGAGCCACAGCTAGCACTCGCACACAGCCCCTTCTTTGAAACGTGTCGATTTTTACAAAACTCACGTTTGACAACGGAGGTGTGTCTGTGATGGCCAGCTATTCCAGTTGCGTGTGATTGGCCCGACTACCCTGCAATGTGGGAGCGGAAAGGTTACGACTACCATCGGTGATGATTGCAGGCTGTTCACGGCCAGAGAGACGAGACCAAAAACATTAAAAACCCATAAAACGAGGCAATGTTTGCAGCCGTGGGGACTATTAATGAGGATTATAATGAAGTACACTGTTTTTTTACGCGTGCGTTGCATGCATCACGCCACGTTAAACATAAAACCATGTCTGCATTGTGATCAGAGAAATGACAAACAACAAAACCTACTCTACACTGCCCAACTACGTGAGAATCATTCCAGTGGCAAATGATAAAAGAAAACGTACTTACGTGAGTTAGAACTGCTGGCATTTTAGTCTAACGTTACTCTCCTGGGATCAGTAAACAGTCCTCCATAAAAAATGCGCGATCCCACGGCTACTACGTTGGAAGTATTCAGGACCCAGCACGGATCGCTCCAGGCAGACGAAGGGATATGTCCCTTTGGGGGGGACGACCAATAACAAAGTAGTTTCGCTTACAACGAAAAAAACACTCGACCTAGAGTGAGTCTGAAGAGGGCAAGAGTGAGCTGAGCGGCGGGGTCGGGAGAACGGCGTGGTCCCAGCGAAGGACGGTGAAAACGGTATGAAGCATCGGCGACACCGCACGAAGTTGAAGTATGTCCCGGACACAGCACGGATCAGCCAGGCAGACGAGCGGATATCGTCTCTTTGAAGGCCAAACAAAGTAGTTTCGATTCACAACGAAACACAGCGTCTCACGACATCGGCGGCGGAACCATACTAAAGCGAGATAAAAGTTACGCCTTTTTCTTTCTTTGCGGTGACATTTGGGTGGGTTATGCAATCTCACACACAGGAGGAGATATGTGGGGGCGTTTTAGAACGAGCCGTTTTAGGGGGGTGTGAGTCTTAACTTTGATAAAGAATATATCTTTGTTTTTGTGACTTTAGTCTTTGCAACTTTAGGTAACTTATCTATTCACGAATAGTTTGTAACACTCCAAAGAGAAAGGGAAAAAATGAAATCGCATCATATGAACCCTTTAAAGCATTTAATGCTATTCACGCACAAATACAGAAAAAAAATTTACAATGAGTACAAAATAACTAAATACCAGAACACAAAATACAAACACCGTACGGACCTCGAACAGTACCACCAAATATTCAACACAAACACCTTACACCCCGTCTAGATGATCAGGGCCGACTTTAGAGATGTAGCCGAACTGTTGTCTGATATGCATGCGGATGGGTTTACGTTACAGTGGGGCAAAAAAGTATTTAGTCAGCCACCAATTGTGCAAGTTCTCACACTTAAAAAGATGCGAGAGGCCTGTAATTTTCATCATAGGTATACCTCAACAATGAGAGACAAAATGAGGAAAAAAAAAAAAATCCAGAAAAATCACATTGTAAGATTTTTAAAGAATTAATCGGTAAATTCCTCAGTAAAATAAGTATCTGGTCACCTACAAACAAGCAAGATTTATGGCTCTCACAGACCTGTAACTTCTTCTTAAGAGGCTCCTCTGTCCTCCACTCACTACCTGTATTAATGGCATCTGTTTGAAATCGTTATCAGTATAAAAGACACCTGTCCACAACCTCAAACAGTCCAAACTCCACCATGGCCAAGACCAAAGAGCTTTCAAAGGACACCAGAAACAAAATTGTTGACCTGCACCAGGCTGGGAAGACTGATTCTGCAATAGGTTAGCAGCTTGGTGTGAAGAAATAAACTGTGGGAGCAATTATTAGAAAATAAAAGACATACAAGACCACTGATAATCTAACTCGATCTGGGGCTCCACGCAAGATCACACCCCGTGGGGTCAAAATGATCACAAAAACTGTGAGCAAAAATCCCAAAACCACACGGGGGGACCTAGTGAATGACCTGCAGAGAGCTGGGACCAAAGTAACAAGTAAGTACCATCAGTAACACACTGCTGTAATGAGTTCGAGGGATCAAAAATCCGGCAGTGCAGACGTGTCACTGCTTAAGCCAGCTAGCAGTCCAGGCCCGTAGACGTTGCTAGGAGCATTTGGATGATAAGAGAGGATGGGAGAATGGACTGGTCAGATGAAACAACATAGAACTTTTGGTAAAAAAATCAACTTGTTGGTGTGGAGGAGAAAGAATGCGGAGTGCTCCAAAGAACACCTACCTACTGTGAGCTGGGGGTGGAAACATCCTGCTGTGGGGCGTTTCTGCAAAAGGGACCAGACACGATCCGTGTTAAACGCAAGAATGAATGGGCCATGTATCGGAGATTTGATGGAAAACTCTTCCATCAGCAACGGGCATGACGATGAAACGTGGCTGGGTCTTAGTCATGACAATGACCCAACACAACTGACGGGCAACGAAGGAGTGGCTTCGAGAAGCATTCAAGTCCTGGAGTGGCTAGCAGTATCCAGACTAAACCTCATAGAAAAACTTTGGAGGACGTGAAGTAACTACCCCGCCAACTTACATGTGTTGGCCAGCGACAGCCCCAAAACATTACTGATCTAGAGGAGATCTGCATGGAGGAATAGGCCAAAATACCATCAACAGTGTGTGAAAACCTTGTGAAGAAAACGTTTGACCTCTGTCATTGCAAACAAAGGGTATATAACAAAGTATTGAAATTAAATTTTGTTATTGACCAAATACATATTTTCCACAATAATTTGCAAATAAATTATTTAAAAACCCTACAATGTGATTTTCTGTATTTTTTCTCTCTCATTTTGTCTCTCATATTTGAGGTATACCTATGATGAAAATTACAGGCCTCTATCATCTTTTTAAGTGGGAGAAATTGCAAAATTGGTGGCTGACTAAATAATTTTTCCCCCCACTGTATGTGCATAGTCTAAGTAATCACGGAGTCACTCGTGACATGTTCCTCCCACTCCCATTAGCCACCAATGTGGTGTCCTGGAGAGGAAATCCGCTGTGCAGTTCTGTTGCCCTTTGCGGTACACAACTTCAAACTCAAAAGACTGCAGGGATAGAAACCAACGTGGCTAATGTAAGCCACAGGATGCAATTGGTCTATCTGTCCTTGGAGAAGTACGGCACCCAGACCATACTCTGAGTCGTCGGTCTGTACCGTGAATGATTGATCAAAGTTGGGGCTCTGCAATACTGGCTCCTTGCACGACGTTTCTTTTAAGTCCACAAAGGCTTTTTCACAGTCTGCAGTCCATTTGACCTTGCTCGATTTATCTTTTTTTGTCAGGTCAGTAAGGGCTACCGCTCTGGAAGAAAATTGGGGAATGAAACGTCTAAACCACCCCACCAACCCAAGGAAAGAGCGGACCTGTTTCTTAGCAAGGGAAACTCAAAGCAATTCAACGACTGAGGACAAATTACCCCATGTCCCAACATATGTCCAAGGTAAACTGTCTCTGGTTTGGCGATGCTGCATTTATCAGGGTGGATGGTAAGTCCAGCTACCCTGATTCTTGACAAGATTTCATTGAGATGTTGCAAGTGTTGTTCCCAGGTCTCGCTAAAGATAATTATATAATCTAGGTAGGCTGCTGCAAAGGTTTCTGTCTCTCTGAGGATGTGGTCCATCATCCTCTGGAATACAGAAGGTGCCCCATGCAAGCCAAAAGGTAACACCCAGAAATGGAAGTGCCCAAAAGGGGTTTTGAATGCTGTTAATTCCTTGCTCTGTTCACTCAGTGGAATCTGCCAATAGCCTTTACCAAGGTCAAGTGTGGTCAAATACTGTGCATTGCTCAGTCTCTCGATCAGAACGACCCGAGGCATTGGGTATGGGTTGAACCTACTTACTGCATTTAACTTCCTAAAATCCAAACAGAATCTGATGGATCCATCCTTCTTAGGAACAAGGACAATGGGGTTTTCCACTCGCTGTCGGAGGGCTCTATTACTCCCAATTTCAACATTTCATCCAGTTCATGTTTCATTGTTGGAAGCAGTTTTTGTGGTACTCTATATGGCTGCTGATGTATAGGTTTACTATCCTTCAGGTAAATATGATTTTGAATGATGTCTGTTTTCCCAGGTATGTTCTGGAAGAGATGCAGAGGGATGTTCGCCAGCAGTTGTCCCCTCTGCACTGAATCCAGATGCTGAAGATCCAGGAGACTGTTACTCTGATGTACAGGTAAGTACAATTCCTCTGTTTCCTCATCGTTGTTGACGGCTCTCACCAGTACAACCCTCTACATTGCGAGTAAATCACCCGCATATGCAAAAAACAATCTCACGCTGGGCGACTAAATGATGTCTAATATCAGCCAATGGCTAATAAATTCTCAGATTTTACTCGCCGGTGTGTGAGTTGGAGGCTGAGTATATGTTTAGCACAGATATATTTTCACTCGCAGAACACTTTGACTGAGCGCTTCAGAGTTTCACTCTTTGTCAAGCGAGCTGTGATATTTTTCAGTTCTTTTGAATGGATGCGCAGCGCACCTGTCTTTATGTATTTGGCGTAATGTAAAATCTAGTGTGAAGGCACACGACTCGCCATCGCTTTCTCTCACCATGGCAAGAGAGAGTAGATTACATAACATGCAGAATGATGCGCTACCTGGAAACGATATACTTGTTGTACTTTCCTTTGGAATCATTCAGCTTTAAGAACGGCCGGGTGCCTGTAGTAGGCGGAAAATGCGCAAACGTACAATCTCATTCGGTGGTTGCTAACATTATGTCCGTTTTGATTTCAGCAACTCAGTTGAGGCCAAAAGCACCACAGGATGAATATTCATGATCAGTACTCATAATCCTTAGTGCGTTTTATATTATGGTTTATTAGGAAATTGATAAATAATACTAATATGCTTATCAGTATTATGTCTTTTCTGTTTTTTTTACAGGACACTGCTGACCCACAAAAAAGCAATACACAGTCAATTCATGGTTAGCAGTTTAATGTCTAATACTAAACTTCTATAATTAAATAAGACTTGATATAATAATGCTGGACGAATGATTATAATGAGTGTACTTAAGTATATTTAAAAAGCGTACATTTTACAAACATTAATATGTTGGAAACTGGAAATATTTATATTTATATATATATTATAAGACTAGGATTGATATTAGGTTGTTCTTGCAGTATGGTGAGTAAAGCAAAAACACTCGGAGACGCGCTTTCTCTGTCGTACAAGAATTTGTTTTCGGGGACTGTTGCAAGATTGCTTGAGCTGTTTCAGCGCCTTTGCTGTAATTTCTCTCACCTGCAACACATAAGAAAGACTGTTTGCGTGCGCGGGGTTAATCCTTCTATCCCAGCTGATTTCGGAAGTCAGCGGGCAAAACTCTACTTGATGGGCAAATCGAAGTTCAAAGTGGGGATGATCCGTAGACTTGTGGGCACTCGAAATACGAGGCGGGAAGAAAACAGGACTGTAGTCATTTGTACAGCTTTTTCCAGTCTCCGAAGATGAACGGCTATTAGCAACTTGAAAAGTTGGTTGAACCGTCTTTCAAACAAAGTCTCGGGGTGATACGGAGTTGTCCATATCGTCGATACCTAAGAGTGGAAACAGGTTTAATGTGCGGCTCATGAAAATTTGTGCCTGCTCGGTAGATTGAGTTGGCATGCTACGTGTGAGAAAGAAGGTACAAGGGCATCGCGCATTTTGCTTTGTGGTGACTTCTTTACAGAGATAGCTTCCGGATGCACGGGGTGCTTAATCAAAAACCACCAATTAGGGACAGAATCTGTAATGAGACTCTGACAACACGGTCATACAACACTCACAGCACAATCCTTTCAAATGGTTGTTACTAACTCGCCTGTAGAGGCACGAATGGCGTTATAAGAGGGCTTCATTAGCCATTAGATGGACCATCAGCGCTTTCGTGCATATATCGCACGCGTTGAAATTCTGGCGGAAAACCTTATTTCGATATCTCATCACCGTTTAAGGAACCACAAGAGACTGAACCAGCCTAGGATGTCAAGTGAGTTGCAAACCTGATTGCGATATTTTCGGGACCCCACTAAATGTGTCACCATCTCCTTGGTTTCGGTACAGCAATAATTTGCATTCAAAAACCTCTCGCCCATCAACACATTATTGCGGTTTATTTCCAAACTCTGTCAAAACACTCTGCTGTGTAACAAGACCCTCTGGTAGAAGTGCTAGTCGTTGAAGTGTTGATAACTCAAACCGAGTACTCCAGGTCTTAGCTCTAACATATCTGCTGTGCAGGCCGCATTCCATCAGTTACTAATTTCACAGCTTCAAACATGTCTTGATTCACCATCGTGTTGCTTACACGACATCGCAACGGCCAACGGTTCTTGTTCAGTCAAGTGCGGTATTTATGTGGACTCACGAGGGCGCCATTTTGAACGGTCTATGCATTGAGCAGTTGAACTAACAGTGTACAGAGCTGCAGTAAGACCGAGAAAGTCATCCTTGGAGAAGAAAGAACCAGATGGCAAACCAGGTAGGATACTCTCGGTACCGAGATATCTCAGCAAAATGTTTTAGGAACGGCAATATGTCAATGATGATGATAACAATTAACATGATCCGTACAACGTTTACTGAGAAAAAGTGAGGCCACGGGCACGCTGCCTCCAACATCGTTGGATATGTAACTTAGTTTACAGGTATAAAGAATATGAATACTTATACACTTAGATGTTCTGTTTTTGTTCCACCATTGATGGCACACACAAAATTGCACCTTGTAAGTAATTAAATCCCGTGGAGTCTACCATTAAAACCTACACGTTTTTCCACAATCCTGTACTCCTGGCTGGATACAAAAGTACTAATGACAAGGAGACAATCAAAAACACATTTATGAAAATGGCATTATACATACTTTATTATTAATGCAACACTGTGTTAAAAATCAGTTTCAAAATGCATAACAGAAGATGTGACAAGCATGATGAATCATCAACACGCTGTTTTCTTAAGTGGACACAGTGCAAGTACTACAAAGAAGGCTGAATAAATTAATAATAATAATAAGATGATTTGATAATTCTGCCAAACATTTCTGATGACCCTTTCTGTATGGATTCTTAGAAGTGCTAGACGATCTGTCAAGTACCAAATAGTATTTGGTAGAAGACATTTTACACACACACTTTCACACTGAATGGTTTCTCTGTGGAAATCTCAAAACAGTCTATCATTGCTATTCTGTGTCCAAAGGACTCCACAAACTAGTGAGGCATAATTTTGTGCCTGTCACAGTTGTCTAAAACAGTGTTTGTGCAGGCAGATCCAATCTGAGGTGCATAAGGTTAAAATAAGTATTTAAAATTAAGTGAGAATTCTTATTTCTGACATGGAAAAGAAGCTAAGGGGCAGACTAAATATGGGGGTTCAGGTCTGAAGACATCAAGCGGGCGTGGTTGATGCACGGTCCAAGAGCATGCGGAGTGACATTGATCCGTGTGAAGCCGTCGAAGCTGCAAGATCTCATTGGAGAACTAAAGGTTGTGTAAGTTTATTCATTTTAATATGAGATATGATGTTAATGTTAAAAACGGCCCAAAAGAAGTACTTTTGTTGAGGCAAGTACCAAGTTTTGTATTGCTTTGTACGGATTGTGCTGGTGTCTACAGTATTGTGCTGGGTCTACAGTGTGATCAGGATTGGGTTGGTGTATCAGTTAGTATGGCTGGTGTCTCAGGGATGGGCTGGGTACCACAGTTTGTGGCTGTGTTCATGTGCTCGGTATGTGCTGGGGTCTCAGGATGTGCTTGGGTCTCAGGTTATGTGCTTGATTCTAGGATGTGCTGGGTGGGTCTCACGTATTGGTGGTGTTATCGGTTCAGTATTGTGCTTGGTGTTCAGGTATTGTGCTGGGTTCAAGGGTCTCAGGTATTGTGGTCGGTCCGTGCTCAGGTATTGTGCTGGTGTCCAGGTAATTGTGCTGGTGTCTCATGTATGTGCTTGGGTCTCAGGATGTGCGGTGTACTCAGGTCAGGATTGGATTGTGTCTCAGGTTATGTGTTGGTGTTCAGTGTTAGGTATGTGGGATGGGTCTCAGGTCTAGGGATGGCTTGGTGTTTTTTTTCTGGTTATGTGATTGGGGGCTCGGTTGTCTCAGGATTGTGCTATGGGTTCAGTGTCTCAGGTATTGTGATGGTGTTCAGTGTCTCAGCGTATGGCATGGTGTATCAGTATTGGTGGTGTATATGATTGGATTGGTGCTCAGTATTGGCGGGTGTCTAGTGTCTCAGGTATTGTGAGTCGTGGTTAGTCTCTTGTGCATTATGGAGACCAGACCAAAAGTACTAGGTGGCCAGAAAACTAGGAATCACAGTCAAATCTATTATAAATGCAACGGGGAGCCACCCATCTATGTACACGAGTATAATTACAGCAGCTCATATTATCAATATATAGATATATATAAATATACTGTTTATATATAAGCGTTTTTTTGGTTGTTTTTTTTGGGTTGCACAGATTGGCCCCAGATTGTTTAAAGTCTGAAAATTCAAAAAAACCATGTATCGGCTTCATCCAATCAAAAGGGACCTGCAGCACTGTCTAGAATGACACAACGAGAGAAACAGACTCATTCGTTGTTGGTAAGATAAGATACTGTATGTTTTGGTTGCTGTTTACAGAAAACCTCGAAGATAATACAAAATGTCGTATCTTTAAGTGTTGCTTTACGGTAGGCTGATGATTTAAAAGAAAGAAAGAACAGGGCAATCATGCTGGTTTGGAAGGGGGCAGATTGTGAGAATGTACCTCTGCTGTAAAGAAACAGCGTAATACATTGTTGTCAGCAGGCAATCCCGGAACGAATGCAACAAATCTGGATGTAAGATCAGGTATTTTGTGTTGTTTTAAGGATTAACTAATGACACATTTTACAAAAACTTTTTCCATATATTCAGCTCTCTTAGAGGAGTGAGCATGGACTTGGCAAAAAGGAAACGAAGGGTACATACAAACGACCAAGAAACGTGCGCGGCACAGCCAAACGGTATTTCGGTACATGAGGAACGGTTGGCTACATTATTCGTCAATTATGTTGGAAACAAACGTAATATTTGAAATGCAAAAAATGCATTCCTATAAATGAATTTTTAAAACACATGGTAGACATAAGGGCTTTTAAAAAATAGATATCGTTAATGCCAGGTTCCAAAGAGGATGATCCCCACAAGGGGGGGGACCCCCCTAACTAAATTACCAATAAATAATAATTAGAACTTTCAGGTCTTAATAAGATATTCTTTCAGCTAGTCAAAGCCATGTTAGTATCAGGGCCTTAGCAACTACATGCGGCTCGGGCTTTCCCGTTAGCAATGGAACGAGGATGAACAAGCAGTCGCCTTTGCAAAGATACGCTTCAGCTAGTCTAAAAGTGTGTTAGATATGCTATGTCGTCGTCGGGCGCCGTGCTTTTCCACGTACGGAGTTTCGGGCTACAAAATAATGTCAAAAAATATAGATAACCCAATCCCTAACCTAAAACTAACCAACCAATTTATCTAAAAATCAGTGAAGTAGCTGAGTCAACAGGGTAGAAGCACTTAACCGGATCGTAGCATAACCAGATATTCCTGAAAAGTATCCTCAATCTGATTGGTTGATTGGATGTTTGTTCAGGATCAACAGGATGTTGATCCAAGAAAAATGTTGTACTTGTGAAAATCACGGCAAATTGAAATACTGAAGGAAAAATGCAGTAGCCAAGGTGAGATGATGATTTTCAAGTACGCTGCTGTTTGCAGAAGATACAGGCCGCGCGTTCCAATCATCGAGGAGTTTTGTTCCCGTGTATACCGCGGGAGTTCACTCTGTAGGCGAACTCGACGGAAGCCGAAATATGAGGACGAAGTACGAACTGGGTACTGCATTGAAACGACCGCACAGTACCTAAACACCGAAATTTGCCTATCTTCTCTCGTGAATGGAAAAGCTGACCTTAAGTCATCGCCCGGAGCGTCCGTGTACAACGCGAGAGGAGCTAGATTAAAGTGACGAACGTTTAATCATGGTTAATTTCTACAGGAGGGCCTGTTCACAACCAGAGATTGTGAAGAGACACTTTAAAGGGATGGGCGCTTTTTTAGTTAACTTCCTTTTGAATGAAGCACTGCAACAACCCGCGGGACTGCAAGATAGAGTTTGAATATAGACAGGACATTTTTCTATAACAATCCGCCGGAAGCGTCTGAAAAGACGAAAGTCATAACACCTAGGAGTCGGGGGTGAATAAATTTCCATTTTTTTGGGAGACCAATCAAGGCAGGTTTTGCGTCGCCCTATCAAACAGATGGAAAAAGCAGGGTTTGGGGCGGTGAGGGCAAGAGATATTGGCCCGCCAAACAGTGAAAAGGCAGATCATGAGGTCCGGTCGTCAACAGGTGCAATGGTGGCAGACGGTGACAACTCTTCACATAACTCCGGTTCCTGCCATCTTTAAAAATACACATAATGACGGTGGATCTCCATCTTCCTTTTCATGGGCGGGAACCATTTCAGTCCAATGAGATGAATGAGGCAGAAGAAGATTATAACAAGTAAATCATTTCTTAAAAGTAAATTGAAACATAAGAAAAATAACAACCCACGTCGAACACATACTATTTGTTATGTTTCCCTTATCTTATCTGACACACCTTCATCAGGTATTGAAGGTGATGGCCAGAATAAGTTAACATGACGCTCAAAGACTCTGTATAAGTTGCCTGTAACGCCCAAAACCTCATTTATACAATGATGGAGTGCGTGACGGTTTCTCCAGAGTGAACTCTATGGCATGAAGGTACTTTATGGGGAAACTCTTTCACCTTTGCAGGTGAAGGGATTTCTCCAGTGTGGAATTCTCATGTGATTCTAAGGAGATATTGCATTTATATAACTCTTTCCACAGTGATGGCACATGTTGGGCCTCTCTCCAGTGTGACTCGTTACATGAATCTTAAGATCATTTCTGTCTGTAAAAATCCTTCCACACTGATGACATATAAAACAGT
>JADLZN010011601.1:0-60828 GCA_018155175.1 Sinocyclocheilus anophthalmus
TTAGGCATTGATATTATTCTGTGGAGGCGGTGTTTAACCTATCTATTATAGGTAGGCACATTCCAGGATCTGGCATTTGCTGGGCCTGGTGAAATTAAAGCTTTTATTTCAGTAACAAGGACGTTTTTAGTTCTGAAACTTACAGGATATTATTTTAGTACGATGATCTCTTATATATCAAAAGCTAAAGTTGCTCAAGTAAAAGTTGATTTCTAAATTCATGACCCCTTTAAATGAAACTATACCACAAATATTCCAAAAGAACATTTGATTTGTGAAACTTTAAACACCCTTGAAAAAAAAATCTACTTTATTCCTTTGACGAGAACTTCCAGTTTACCTTGCAGGGCCCATGCTAGTTTCTTTCCCGATTGTGAGCAGGTGGAGATGCCGAAGGGGTTGAGGCAAAGAGCCTGATGCAGAAACCCCTGGAACTGCTGCAGAGAGTAGGAGCGGCTGAGTTTGGAGAATCCTGCCTGGGACTGCAGTGGCGAGTGGCTCAGGAGCTTGTGGATTGGGTACACGGTACGGCTATGGCTCACAGATCCTTCCAGCAACAAACTGAGGCTTTCCAGGGCCTCTGAAGTGAGCTGGCTGTCACGCAGAACATGCCCTGAATTGCTCAGCTGGCCTGGCTCTACTAGCAGCTCTAAAAGCTCAGCCAGGTGTGTCTGAATGAAAGTAAGATGAGCCTGGTCGTCCCAGTTCTGGTCAAACAGAAGGAATAAACAAACTATCATGCAAAAAAATAAACAAAATGGAATTCTCTCTATACATAAGTCTTTATAAACCAAAAAAACCTGATCTTTCCTACAGGATACAGGCACAAATGTAATGTACACCTGCCTGTGTGAGTAACAAGTTAAAGTACATTCAGAGGACATACAAAAGTGAATCTGATGATGTCTGAGGATACATTTCACCCCATAAGAAAAAATAAGAGATTGTATTTTGCATAAGGAAAAATGTAAACAATTTGTAAAGATTTTCAATTTTTTTTCATATTTAAATTATTTTACATTATTTTCATGACAATGAAACATATCCCCAATTTTCCATTTCATAAATTAAATAACAGCTAACAGCAAATAAAACAAAACAAATACATACAGTTTCTATTATATATAATTGTTAACATTTTGTACATACACAACTTTGCAAAAAAAATTTTGTAGTGTTTTTGGTTCTCTTATTCTTATGCGCACCATCTCAAAAGAACAACATTTATTTGAAATTTAATCCATCATTGTTGAGTAAAAGTATTAATTTATAAAAAATAAAAAAAAACCTTAATGACCTTAAACTTTTGAATTGTAGCATATACCCCCCCATCCCACCCCACAAATCATTGTACGTCATGACATTTTCTTTAAATTTTTTCTTTTGATTCATAATGAAATGACCAATGTTTTCATAAAATTCACCCACACACCTTATTTTGGGAGCTTATTTTGTTGTCTCTCTCAGAGGAGGAAGAGGGAGATCGTGATCTGGGACTTGGCCACTCTTCCCCAATCAGTGACGTGCGGAGAGAGATTCGGTTCAGTTGCTGTAGATACAAGAAAAGTAGAAACTGCAGAGTGTCCACTGACAGCTAAAAGAAGACATAGAGAAAAAGATTAGCACAGCAGAACGGCAATAATACTATCTAAAAGCACTACACCATTTTTCTTCTTACCTTACAGCGCTGCTTGTCAAGTTCCTTAGGGGTGTGGCATTGAGAAAGAGCTTCTACCCACTCTAATCTCTGCTCTGCAGAACGAGGCATCAACAGATCAAAAGTTTCAAAATACAGCCAGGAAAGCTCCTCTGCCAGCTGCAGTTTGCCACAAGCGATGTGTCGCCACATGTGCCAGCCGAGCCTGGGGAAGCAACCGTCCCGGGTCCGGACGTAACAGGCCATCTTGCGCAGATAATGCATGTTGAATTTGCTTGGGGGTGTGGCGGGAAGCACCCCGATCAGGAAGGGCTCCAGACGTGGCCATACACATGCTGTGTATTTGTCCATATCTATTGAAGAAAAAAGATTTGTTCAAACGAGTGAGCTGAGTCAGGAGAAAGTATCAAATCACCATTAACATGGCTGTATATGTGCAATAGTGATAATGCACTGGCAAATTGCATAATATGTTGTAGACAATAATAATATGAATGGTAAGAAATGGTAACAATAAAAAGGATGGATAGAAAGTTTACAATACAACTGGAAAGTCAAGGTATTGTGTACTCAATCCACAATATTGTATCATATCATATGAGTTACAGTCAAGCAATAGCCTTGATAAAATGAACTTTCAATGTGTCCATGACAACCACATCATCCCAGTAAAGTATCTAGATGCTAATCAGCAACTTTTTCAGTTAATTTTTTTATTAATGTCATACACAAGAAATACAATTAGAACTATTAATTCAAAAGTGCAAAACATTACAATAAGGCTTAAAATAATACATTTTAAAGTGATTAAAATTTGGTTTGGAGTCATACCATTTCATTTTATGAATGGGAAACATTACCCTTAACATTAGCAACAGTATAATAAATGCCTTATCTTTATCAATTACACAGTCATTGAAGTTTATCATTATGTCAGATCCACTAAACTGTAAAGCAACATTCAATTTCTTCTTTTTTAAATGTTCCACATCAATCCAGAAGATTTTTGTATGTATTCAACGGAAAATAAATGGCTTCCTTTACTCCAATTCAAGTGTCCAAACACAGAACACAAGAAAAAGCGATGCGGAGGATCTCTCTTTTTGCTAAATATTTATATTACCAATAACAACGATGTCAAACTCTCGATGTAAGCCAGATTTAGATCAGTCAGACAACTTTCTGACAAGTTTAGCAACATATTTTCCAGAACTAATTACGTTACACCAACACAGTGATAATGGGTTTAGCTTTTATTCTCCTTACCTGATCCTTGAAAGTTTTAGGGCTTCAAAAGGTGGTCATCATATATAAAATATATTTTTAACTGAAATGCTTTCCGATGCTGTTCACACTGACGCGCGCGCAACCCGATACCAAACGGACTAACGTTATGCCGCTCAAAACTTCAGCATTTTCATCTTTTCATTCACTCCACCATTATTAGAGGTCCACACAATAACCAAACCGTCACCTTAGAATAACCAATTAGTTCACGCCTAATAAACATGTAAAGATCTCTAAAGAAATATTATCTCTAAGAAAACAAACGATTAAACAGCACAACTGTTGCCATGTCTGCGTGAGGTAACACAAATAGTTCCCTTTGCAGCCCGACTTCATTTCAATGTAAAAGTCAGACAAAAACCTGTTTTACGATGATAAAAACAATATTTGCTGTTATTTATACATCTTGAAGTATTCGCTGATAATATACATTACTTTCTGACAGCCTTCTTTTAGAAGTGCTTCTCCCGATTTCAAAATAAAAGTGAGTTAATTCAGTCTAATATAAGAAATGTAAAGCTATTTAATTGTCTTATTTTTATAATAGTTTTAATAAATGTAACCTAGTTTTGATTTTATTTGTCAAAAATACAAGACAGCAGTGTATGAAATTTTAAGCTCAGTCCTTACAAAAGAGAAACCATAGCAACCTTATATTAAAAACAAAGAAATCTTTCTCTTCAAATGCGTTGACTTGTGTTGCTCACTGCGCATGCGCGGATGTGCGGAAGTGCTTGCAGACCGATAACCAGCTGATAGACCAACAGCCGAACAGCCACCACGAAAACAGCAGCGCCTGGCAACAACAGGTAGATATCCCTAATGTTGGTAGTTTTATATGACTCTATGTATGTAAAAGAGGTGTTATTCTTTTAGAAACTGATGTTCATGCCGGGCCCCCGCTCGTGTTGCCCGCGTTTCGGCTGGATGAGACTGAGTCACGTTCTAATGCGGCAGTAGAGTCGTATTCGCGTCCTAATGCCATCCATCAACACGAATCACAGCCTGACTGACACCGAGTTTGTATTAGATCCCCTTACACATACTACCTGGTTATTACAGCTTATCGCATTTATGATAAGAGATATGTCCCTTCTGTAATTATTAGAGATTTGATTTAAGATCATTCTAGTTACAAAATACTCCCTGATTAGAGAGTTATTATCTCAGATCAATCGACAATCCCTGATATTTACTGTTATATTTAAGACACTCAGCGTGATATTTACTCCTGCTTCTCACAGAGTTTAGTACCCGAGCAGATCAGTAGACATACACCAGATTATTGGAATTATTATTCAGATCAATAGACATACACCTGATTTTTAGAGTTATTATTCAGATCAATATGCATATCCTGAGTTTTTGGAGTTTTTTTCAGATCAACTATATAGGTAATTAGTATATATATACATTATAGAGAATTCGACCATTTAAATAGAGTGATTAACTCAGACTCAATGAACCAAATCACCTATTTTTAAGTTCTTAATCACAATCCATGGCACATACCGTGATTAATAGAGTTATTAATCAGATCAATAGGCTTCCACGTGATTATTAGATTAGATTAGACTTGCATCTGTTTATTGGACTTGTGCATTAATTCGCATGCAGTATACAGTTGACATACTGGTCAAAATTATGGATTAAAGATGTTATGTAAAACTGGAGGGTCTAATGGATAGTTGAAGGTTATGAATATTCAGGATGAAACACAACATTCAAATGGACAAATACTGTATAACACTGGCCACCCTATAGCTTCACTATGTGAGAAAATGTGAGTGCAAATCATGGTAACTCTTTATTTTTACAATGGAAATGTCAAGCAGTATGTGTAAATGCAATTAATTACAACAACATTATCAATATAACTGTATAATTACAATCAGCTCAACAGTGAGTGCTTTGATTATATTGTTATTTTACTAACACTTTATTTAATGCCTTTATGTTGCTGTATGAAATGGCCAGCCGACTTCGACTTATGTACTTAAAACAGTTAAGCTATAAATATTTGCACTGCAAAACGATACTGATGCAAACTCAGAGAGCAGAACAGCACACGACTGAGAAACCACAAAGAGGTGACAGTTTCACAAAACTGGTGGACAAACTGGTGCACAATATCTAGGTTAGTGATCATTGTTTATGTCGCCATCCATCACAAGAGGAATTTTCAACCATAAAATTCATTCTTGGGGAGGAACTGTGGATTTGGAATGTATGAGGGAGGCTGTACTTTCAATATCCAGATATTTTCACTGAGATGCCGAGATAAGTGTTGATTTGTTTCGTGCTATGCCCATCAAAACAATCTTGAAGTTCACTTGAGCTGAGATACTTGCCACCTTGTTTTCTTGAGACATTTTTAAGCTGTTGAATCAGAAATATTATTATTTACGAAAGTTTATGACAAAGATTTAAACTGTCATGAGGATGTTTAGCAATGAACTCTTACCTAAGAAATGTTATTTTGTTGCTTTACTCATCAGCTTCCCTATTTCTGATGAGAACTGATTCACTACTTCGAGCATCTGTGGTTATGACTGCTGATTGAAAGTTGTAATTTGGCTGTGTAGAGAGGGAGACGAGAACGGTTCAACTGTTTTTGCCTGTTATTTGATTTGTTTTAGTTTAGTTTTGCTATAGCCATAGTAGTTTTTACTAGAGCATAGTTGAAGGGATAGATTACCCAGAAATGAACATTTTGGCATCATACTCACGCCTCTCGTGTTGCAACCCCGTATGCTTAGTAGGGGGATGTAACGATTAACTGCGAGCCGGTTGAAAATTGATTCAAATGTGTGACTATTCAAATCGGTTGAGATGCTCAACAAATCGCGATTCAATTAAGGGTAGTTTATATGAATGCATCTCTGAGGGGAACTGACTATATATGTATTGTTCATAAGCACAGCTCTGCTTTGTTTACAGCGGAAACCCCGGAACATGATTACTTGCTGCGTTCAAGTAACCGCTGTTCCATTAGCGCCACCTGCTGTCAGAGAGTGAATTGCTTCTCATTCAGCCTCATCTGCTGTTTGCGTCAGTAGTATGTTTTATTCATGAATGTATAGTTTGTTCACAAAACTAAGAGTCAGATTCAACTCCTTCTGTTTCTTTTTTTTGCTTTTCAAATTCTCGAAAATTATACAGTCATTTTAGATTAAAACTCCTCAGGCTGCATGTATGGCTGCAGCTTTGTTTGGATGCTCATTTAAAATTCCAGTGCGTTTCCAGCCCTTTCTTTTTTTTAAATGGGAAGAGCACCGAGAAGCGTCTTAGTTTGTTCATATTAAGAGGTTTCTTTTATTTGTGTAACTTGTTTGATTTCTTTTGTTTTAAAATGGAAATTTAGTTTTGTTATATTTCAATTTCACAAAGAAACATGGGCGCATGCTCTAATAACGACACCTTTTTTCATTTACTTAATAATGTCCTTCATTCTTCCCTTTTTGTGATTGGTTTAATGAAAGGGTGAAACTCGACACTGGTGTCAAATCAAAACATTGTGAATCGAAATCTCTGAGTTGAGTGAATCGTTACACTATCCCTAGTGATCTATCATGCTCTTCTTTCGTGAACATAAAGCAGACCGATTTTAAAAACAATGTCTTCGTGTGTTTTTTTTTATTGCTTTTACGGACAAAAACAGTCTTTTCCGAATTATTTTAAGTTATCCTCTCCTGGCCTAATGTTAGCGAGGTCGGCCGTTCGTAACCCAAAAGTCTCGAGTTCGAGTCTCAGGTCCGGCAGGAATTTTAGGTGGGGGAGTGAATAACCAGCGCTCTCTCCAACTTCAATACCACGACTGAGGTGCCCTTGGCTGCCCACTGCTCCAGGTGTGTGTTCACGGTGTGCTTGTGTTTCACTGCTTGTGGGTGATGTGCTTTGGATGGGTTAAATGCGAGCACTAATTCCTAGTATGGCGGAGGCCCCCAACCCGGCGCCTATAAAAAAAATAAAAAATAGCAACCAAAAACCCCTACTTGGTCAACTAGTTCCACGTCACTCACTCACTGTACTAATCCTCACCTTCACTTACCATAATGTTTTAGTTGTAAGTTTCTTTCCTCTCTTCACACTACCCTTCTCCACATACTGCCTACTCTTCATTGTTGTTTGTTTTTTGGCAACAGGCTGACCGCTGTCCTCACAATTTAAACAATCCTCCCTACTTAAAAAAAAAACAACTTGGTACTTTGGTTTAAGTGCTAGTCGCTTTTTAAAGAAACACTGTCCGGGCAGGACGGCCACTCCTTTCCTACATCATGGCCCTCGCGGGACCACATGGGGCCTCCATTTTCAAATTGGTGCTGTGCTGGGACGACACTGGCCGTATGCAGTCCCCGCCCCCTGGTGCCGTGGCTGCTTTGTTAAGGGCCAGTTCTGATATGAGTTTCCAGGAGACCACTCGATTGGAGTGTGAGGCATAGAGTATCGAATGTGAAAATTGAGTTCATAAACATGGGTAATCCTGATATTTAGGATAGATTTTGGTTGTTTTAAAGGCATTAACTTCCTACATACAGTACCGTTCAAAAAGTTTTGGGGTCAGCTAATTTTGTGTTTTTGACCGTAAAGTTCAATCTTTCATTTCCCAAAGGACACTTTAAAATTATTACAGTGACAGTTAAGATATTGTGCATTGTTACATAAAAAATTATTCAACTTCAAATTATGCCGTTCTTTCTTGTTGTCTTTTTATTCATCAAACTTCCTTAAAAAAATGTCTCGCCATTCCTTCTTCTTCTGCATTGATAAAACAATATTTCTAAGCACCAATCGAATTATCATTTGGTTCTGTAAGTATCATGTGACACTGATGACTGGAGTAGTGGCTGCTAAAAATTCAGATTTGCTCTCAGAGTAATTAATTACATTTTAAAATGTATTAAAATAGAGAACATTACGTTACATAATATTTCATAATCTACTAATTAACCGGTCTGTTTTTTATTACTCTTTATCTATTTGTTTAGACAAATAAAGTGCAGCCTTTTGTGAGTATATAGTAGCATTCTCTTCTTTCAAAAACATGGGCAAATATTACTGACCCCGAAAGTTTGAATGGTATTGTACATAATTTGGTAGATCCTTTTACCATGCACAACCAATTGTGCTACATGAACACTAGTTTAAAAAAATCAATTGTACACAATTGTACACCTAAATTTTTGCCTATTACCCCGTTTTGCAAATAAACACTTCAAGCACTGGAAGAATACCAGGGAGAACCTTGTCAGAGTCTCATTGGGTGAGAGCAGCACAGTCAGCCGTGAGAACACACTTGTGGATTCTTTACATCGATCTGTAACATTGTGTTAACTTGACTTCAAACTGAGCTGATCTTGTACCTAGTCATAGCAGTAGATGCCATCACGTGTGAGTATGATGACAAACCAGGTTCACTATCTCGGAGTATAATCTTCACACTAGTATTTGCAAACATTGTTATAGACTTTGGCTCCCATAAATTAGAATCAGACATATACCATATAAATGAACTTATTGCTAATTGCTTAACACTAATATTAGACTGGAGTTCTTGCTAAAGTAATAAAGCACTTGAGGTCATGGATCGCAGTGATTTTACCACGGTTAAGGGGTATTTAAAAGCATGAACTGAAGATAAAATCACATTAAAACACTGCCTTGAGTGGCTTTTTGCTTTTATAAAACTGCAGCAACAGCAGTATATGATAAAAGATGCAGATGTTCGATGAATAATTAATTCAAATAAATTAAAATTATTTAAAAAAAAATTCTACTGCTTAGTAAATTGTTCATTAGCTTTAATATAAGTTTTTACACTTGCTTTACCCTTGCTGTATTTAGACCATACTGTTTTGTTTGTACATTAAAAACTAAGTTTTAGTATTCTATTCAAAACAGTTTTATTAGCATTATTTGTATACTATTATAGTGTTTATTAATATATCTTAGAGTACGTTTTTCCCCTTTAAAATTTTTTGTTAGTTTTAAATTCCATTTCTTGACGTGAACAGTTTTTAGTATTGTATGATATTTGGGTCTTTTTATCACCACTGATTCCAAGAACAATAGAATGTCAAGACTCGCAGTATATAATACTTTGAATCTCTGGGCTTGATCTAGCTTCCTTTTTTTTTTTCTGTCTGTTTGCTCACCATCAGCTAGCACTCTTGGCAACGTCTGTTTGGTCTGGTGATGACACTACAGGTGAAGTTGAGATTTGGGACCTCGGCCTGGACAGAGCGCTACCACAGCTGGCCCCCTATGTACTACCCCTGTGAGCCCCAGGCTGTCTTATGTATGTTTTATGTACATCCCCAAGCCTTGTAAGTGGTACAATGTATATCACTTTTATAAAGTGACACTTTACAAACTCTCTTTACATTTGATATAAATAGAGTAGATTTGTTGCTTAGTGTGTTAGCTCATTTGTGTTTGTAGCAACATTCGACGTCGAGCAACAAGGCCCTTGGTGAAAGAGCTGCACGGCACGGCCAGGCCCCAATCCTTGCTCTTGCTTCTCTTCACGCATTAACGTAACAGGCTTGACCTACTTGCCCGACAAGAGACTGTGGATATGAAGTCATTTTCCCTATTCTTTCTTTAAAATCCATATTACAAGACATTTATGTGTGGTGTTAGGGTTTCTTTTTCCTCTCCTGTCGAATGAAATATACAAAGAAGTACCCTCACTATTCTCGGGGCTTTTGGATTCTAGAACTAAGCCTCTGGGATTGTTGTTGCATAGTGGCGGTGCTGTTTGGTAATTTCAACCTTAAAAGCACACAGCACATAATTAAAATTTTTTTTCAATTTCAAAATCGCGGTATACCACCATTCACACTTCTTTGGTTGGTGAATTGTTTGAATGGGTCTTTTGAAATAAGCCCTCTAGTGCAATCTCGGACACGCTATCATACGACGCGAACCTGTGCTTTTTTTTATCAGAAATTCCATCTTCCTAACATTTGGAACATATTAATCTTTAAAATAACTTTTTTTTTAAAATTATGTTGTACTAATGTTATTATTCCTTTTGAATCGGCAAAGCTGAATTTTGAGTCACATGGCCGCCCCTCCCCCGTTACTCCAGCTCTTCAGTGTCCCAGACTCCCTTCAAAATCTCTGATCATTCTTATTTGGTTTCTATGAATTAATCTCTCTTATTAGTATCAATGTTTTTGTTGGAAACCTGTGAGTTTTCAACAGGATTTTTTGATTGAATCGGACATTCCGAAGAACAGAGCAGCATTTTATGTGAACATCGCAATCCTTTCTGAGCATTATAAATGTTCTTTACCTGGCGTCCACTGTGTTTTTTATCACTTTTATTGCATCTCACTTGCTGCTATAAAACGCTATCCATTGCGTGTTGATACTATATTACCGTTGTGTTAATGGTGGTACATTTTATATTTAAAAAAATTACATTTGCACCAACACTGTTGACTATTTCTTTAAATGTCTTGTGTCCGTAACGCCAGATTTCATTTTTACAATTCCTGTTCACAGGAAGCCAGACATATGCAAAGACACAGGCTTGCTTTTCAATGAAAACATCTGCCAGACTGCAATAATGTTAACCGAGTTGTTCCTGGCCTGTGCCATCTGGTCGAGCGTTTAAGTCGAGCCCGTCTTCTCCTTACTAGTTATTCTCTTCTGCACTTCTGGTTTCTTTGTAAACTCTTAGGCTTTTAGAATTGTGTAGACTTTTGTTTTATTTCAGGTCCAGAATCTAAAAATCCCCCTGCGCATACTCCTCCCCAGTTCCAGATTTTCCATATTGCTAGTCATCCTGCTTAATTATTGTTGCCACTTATATTATTTATTTTGTTAATTGTATGAAACGGAAGTAGCAGACAGATCTCTTTCGTTTCAATTGTGAACGCTACATCCCGTACCAGAGACACCACATTGTGAATGCATAGACAAAATTAGTACCTAAATTGTGTGCACGATTTAGCAATCGACGGGATACGAAGTTGAGCAAATCGAGGTGAACAAAATAGTAATTCTTGTGCATGTTCAGTACAATCTGCCATGCAACAAATTAGTGTAAATCTGTCGTGCACGATTAATTTATTTTGTCTTCTGGCATGTCAGCTCCCTTATTCACAGTACATCCAAGTGAAACGTACTACAAACAAAGCGCAACATGTTTTTGCGTTTTTAGTAGTGTGCTTGATCTGGAGGCATATTTCTTGAACACAAGCTTTGCATCTTCAAATGTAGAACACAGACAGGGTTTAAACAGACTACATGATTGAAGATGTCTGGCATGTCACCAAAGAGAAGTCCCGTCTTTTTCCTTGACCGAGCGAATTTGTGACAGTCTTGTTAAAATTGACAATTTTCCAGAAAAAAAGAAATGCTGGATGCTTAACTGGATGACCTTACTTTCTTCGCCAATAATCTAATAACAATTGAAAAAATAGGGAATTTTTCATTTATCCACAATGCCTACTTTCAAGAACCAAACAAAGCGTCGACTGTTATCGAACAGTAGTTTCCAGGCTCTTATTTGACTCCTTCTGCCGTCGTTTCTTCCTTTCCACCTTCCTCTCTTTTTTTTTTTTTCAATAGCAAAAAAGATGCCAAAAACAGACACCCAAAACCCCACGCATGCTGCCCGACACAGGGGGGTAAACCTTCAGGAACCAGATGCACAGTCCACTCGAAGCTGCTGTGGGAACTAAAGGCCTGTCAACACTCCACCACGGGAGACCACCGACACCTGCTCCTTCCCAAAATCCCACCCTTTACCCTTTCACCTCCTAAGACGGATACAGAAAGAAATAGAAGGATAGAGGAAGAACAGAAAGATATTGAGGAAAAATCCCTCAGTGATGCCATAAAGAGATTTTTCAAGGAAGACTTCTGATGGACAGGGCAGAAAGTGAACGGACGATGGACACTGTCATATATGTCGTAATTATCCTGATCACCGTCTCGGAGATTGAACAACCAAAAGATGATTGGCCAAAGAGTACTAACAGCTGAACACGAAATAATCACCCACTCGACGAGAATTATTTATCAACCTAATCCCGTTCTTTCGTCACGGTCTCTCAGTGCCCAAATGAACCGGAGATGCGTCCATAAGCCCCCTTAAAATAGCTCTGGAAGTCTTCCCGCCTGCATCTACAGCGTATCCCGGGGCTCTGGCTCTCCCTTTCTGATCCAACCTCCAGACACTTGACAGCGCAGTTCAGCACATCTTAACCCTAGCAATCATTCTTCTCCAACCTTTTTTCGAGCCCACATCTAACGAAGCTTTTTTACACAAAAGGTACTCCTGACAGCAGTGAACATTATTCCCTATTCCCACTCCTGACACTTGGTGCTTTCTTCTCAGGCTCCAGCTTCTTTATGTGATTACCCTTTTGTTCTCTGACACTGGCTCCCTCTTTACGTACTCGTCACTTTCTCTACTTAACCAAAAATAGTACTGTAACACACCACTGTTGTCTTCCCCGATCCCCCATTTCCGTACTCCCCGACCCCACGATTGATCTATAACGCTCGCTTCTACCGTGCAGCGTTGTAAGTGTCACGTAAACCAACGCCCAGTTCCTCCACACGATTCCTTCCCTCTATCGTCACGTTCTCCATGGTCCGCTTTGGTGTAAACACTTCTTTACAAGAAACAATCCGACAAATCATTCACAACCACTTTGGCAGAAACCAGATGGACCGTCCTATATCGTAAACCTTCTCGCTTTCACCACGTAGTCAATCGCAAATACCGCACATTTGTTCTTCTGGGACTAGGAAGTCATGCAATCTCAGGGCCAATGTCTCCGTAGGTCTTTATTAAAAAGCACAGAAATATTAGCCACCACAAATCAACAACGTAATTTACTTTAAGCACCAGCCATCTGTTTGTTGCATTAATGCCCGGGACGGCAGATATAACGCAAGCGGAAAATTCTGTGTCTCCACAAAAGCTCTCCCAGCGCATGAAAGTTTGGAAAAAAAAGTGCCCCCTTCCTTCACTCTCCCCCCGCTACACTCCGGCTTCTTCCGGGTCTCCTTTGTTTTGGGCCTTGTTTGCGTCGTCAGACAACCGCCGTGAAACTGCGCTGTAGCGTTTTCGAGACGGTTGGCACCGACAGTGTCAGCCATAGGCCAATAAACTCTGTTCAAGAACTAATTAGTTAGTCGTGTGTAGTTAACCTAGCAGTCATTTCTTATGACGTTTCTTGTTTTTATGGATTCGTCCTCGTTTGTTGATTCGGTCCCGGTATCACCAAATGTTTACTTGTAAAATTTGATTTTCTTCAGTCAGTTATTCATGGCGTTACCAATTACATTTATCATGGGTCATCGTAGTGGAATCGAAGTTAGGTTATCATAATATGAGTGTTCTCACAAGCCGCTTATAAGTCATTTGTCATGTGTCTTCTTCTTCACGGTCCACGGGGGGGCCGTTTTTTTGGTGGAATAGGATCGATCTCCTGTTAACCACGTGCTGTTCTGCTATGAATAAAATGTGGCTTTAGTTTCCGTGGCTTTTTCGACTAGCCTGCTAACAGTCGTTTATGAGGAAGAAGCATTCAACAATTTAAAGTGTCTAAACTAAATGTCAGTAGCAGCACCAAATGATATAGCAAACATACTGACCAGACAGGTTTCCCAAACACTCCTAGTGCTGAATGCTAATAGATAGCTCTCTAGGAATACAGTGCTGCATTCCACATTCAGAACTTTGGAATATCCCCTCCTCCTGCTTGAATATAACCGGAATGGCACTCCAGGTCAAACATCCAACTTGAAAAGTCAACAGAGCATGACTGGAATGGTTCGAGATCGGAATATAGAAGTTTAATCTCTAATATAGAGTGCTGGGGGAAAATCCAAAAACAAGTGAGCATTTTTGCACATAACCGCTTCCCATTGTTCTTAAGTCGATGGAGTTTAGTTCAATCCTTCAAGGTCTGTGGTAAACACAAGCTCAAGATATATTTTCACATTTTATTCTACGACATAAAATATATTAGTAATACAATACTCGTGATTTCTTGAAGATTGAAATTAAAGACTGAATTTGTAATCCATTTATTGCCTTATTATTTTTTTGCATTTATACTTCAAAATTCATAAAAATGTCATGTTTTCACAAATGAAGATTATCTTTATGAATGTGTATCATAAACTTTTGTTGGTCACAGAGATTATTTTCTGCAATAATCCAAAAGCCGATGAAAAAATATTTGCTTTTTGTTGAGGTAACCAGGATGATGCCAACAGCTCAGTGACACTGGTTAGTCAAAAACGAAAGTTGCTGCAGTTATTGCCTTTTTATGAAAGACTGAGATAGAATATACAACAAAAAAAGACATCAGGATCAAATATTATTTAGACTTTGATTTGGCTTTACCATTTTATTGTAAATACATCAATCACCATAAAGCTAATAAAATAACAGCCAAGACAGAGTAAACTACTGAGTGTGAAGTGATATATTTGGCTAAAAATATAGAAAGGAACAGATCATTAAAACTCATCACAACGGAAAATAAATGACAAATACAAGATACAAATTAACGGTTGTGGTGTTACTTTATACACATAAAAATACAAAGAAAAATTGGTTGTTCCAAACCTTGACATTTCTGAAAATAGTTTTTCTTTAACTCCTCACACTCATAAACAACAACAACAACAAAAATCCTGTTATTTAAAAACAGTGGTTACCAAGCAGATGATGATTTATGTTAAATCGGTCTAGCAACCCGTTCAACTCTTCAGACTCATAAAGAGACAGCAAACTATCCGGCAGATCATACTTAGTAGTAATTAGCTGATCGGAAAATATAATTGCATTTATCTAGCCCTCACTCTCCTCATCCTCTACTGCGGTGTAGATACTCTGGTTTCTCCGTTTGATCTGAGGTGTGCCGCCCGTGTGAATTGCTAACCCCGGTGTCGTCTCCCCGCTGTTGCGTTTGGGGACCCTGGCTGAAGTGAAGCCCCCCTCCTCTTCTGAGCTGCCCTGAGAGAGGGATGCTGAAGGAGGGGGAAGAGAGAGAGGCTGCAAGGAGCGTAGTGGAGCCTCCGATTCTGGTGCAGTACACGGGGGCGGTAAGATCAGTCTATTAGCCGTCTCTCGCTGGGGACTGCTGTCTCTATCACTGTCCTGGCTCCCCACCTGCCCTTCTGGAACCACTGCGTCGGTCCCTTTCCCCTCGGCACATTCTACTCTCTCATCCTCTACCTCCTCCCATTCATCCTCAATGGTGATTTCATCAGGGTTGTAGGAGCTGGAGAGGCCGGAGGTGTCGGTGGGGTACTCGCTGGGTTCGTCTACGCTCCCTGTGCTGTCCTCATCCTCCTCTTCTTCAGTCGCACCGGTGGCGCCCTCCTCTCCATAAGCCTGCCCACTCTGCCCAGCCAGGATATAGATGTCTGTCAAGCTGAGGGTGGCACACAACTCTGTGGTTTGGGGGTTGGTGGAGTAGGCCGGGTGGGCATTGGGTTGAGGGCGGCTGGGGTCATAGGCAGGCACAGTCAGGCTGAAATTTTCAGGGATGCAAAGGTCACCGCTCAAATCACTCACGACTTTCATCATAGCTTCCTCTGATGCACTGAAATCCCACCTGAAAGAAGCAGAGGAACAGAATGGCTAAATACTTAAGACATAGAAATTAATTTGTGTGCAAGTCAAGACATTGACTGCATTTATGTGCACAATATTCTGATTAATACTAGAATTTGGTCTTATTACAATTATGTATGCATGTAATGTAAATGTGTTAACCCGACTGTTATAAACCAGTTTAGCCAATTTCTCAATATTATGTATGCCTATAATAGTCTGATCGTACTCTACTGTTCCAAAGTTTGGGGTCAGTAAATTTTTTTTTTTTAAGAAAAAAAAAAAATATTTTAAGCAACATGCATTTAATTGATAAAAGTAACCGTAAAAAAGAATTAATAATGCATAAAATAAAATTAAATTTTCAATCAATGCTGTTCACATCTTAACTATATAAACTGAACTTTTTAGATTCCTAAAAAAAAAAAAAAAAAAAAAAAAAAAAAAACATATCCATGCTTTCTCAAAATGCCCATAAGCCTGCTTATACAAGTCCTAAAGGGAGGCACTTTATCTAATTTTTTTTTAACTTTAAAGTCAGTTAACATTAAAAAAATGGTGCTAATTTGAATCCAAACTTAGAAAGACATGGCTACCGCTAGCTGGTCAAACTCATTTTTAAGACTCAATCTTAACATAGTAGCTATGTTAATGCACCTAGACCCAGGATTCCCACAGTAATAGCGAAAATAGAACAGAATTTATTGGGAATACAACGAAGGCTTAGCAAGCAATCAGAAAATGATGCGCATGTAAATGCGGTCATTGTAATGTAGTCTATACCGAGTGTGTAGTCCATTGTCTTGTGGGGGGTTCCAGAAATTGCAGGATGGTTTCTGAAGGTTGTCTGTCGCTTTTAAGATGGCCAGCCATTCTGGATCATACTCAAGGTGCTCAGAGGAGCCCGGTCTGTCTGCTACCTCCACAATCTGCAATATCAAAACATTCATTCACTCACAAAGACTAGATCTACTATTTGGGACTCACAATATTTGGACAAAGTGGATACTACTGGAGGAGCTTGAAACATGCTCGATGATGGAAACAACAGAATCATTACCTGAAGAAAGTCTCTATGTGGAAGACACTTGTCAAGTGAGAGAAACTTGGTGATCTTTGGGGCAGCATTATTCTTAGCCTGTTTTGAAAAATAGCTTGTTGTTATTTACTTCATAATGAATAATAAGCGCTGACATCTACATCTTATCTTAGTGTTTCACACATTTCACATCTGTAGCATGTAACAGCAAGAGAGATATAGAAAGAATAAAATACAGATATTCCAAAAGCATTTTCATAAGCCATGTTGAATTTTTGTGTCATATATATATATATATCACACACACACATAACTAAAATATATTAAATGCATATAACATATTACAATTATTTCAAAAGATTGTGTTGGTAGATAGGTTTATATCTCTCCATATATTTATATATACCCACAAGGACCCACCTCATGCTGCATCAGTGCAGCAAACTTCACGTGCAGGTGAGCTGAAAACCAGTAGGTGGGCTGCAGGTGGTCTAGAATCTCTGCAGCAGCAGGGCTGCCCAAGGTACTGCTCTCCACTTCCTGTCTGAGGAACTTCTTCTGGCGGAGAAGCTGGTTTGTGTTGCCGTAGTGATAAATGCCTCGTGGCCAATCATGAGTCATGAAGATGTCTATAGGCATCTTGATCTGGAGGAGTTAGGTTAGATATTATACATGGACAGCTAAATATTATTTCCATCTTTTTATTAATTAAACTGTAAATTATGTTTTGATTCCTGTTTTCTCTAGATGCATATAAACTAGATTTTTTTTTTATTCTAAAATGACTGGATTTAAAGATGTCACAAAGATTTACCTGTTTAAGTTTGAAGACATCAATGTTCCTTATGTGGTACACACTGCGCAAGGTTTCTGGGCTGTATGGCGGGAACTCAATGTGTCCTGAAATTGCATTAAAAAAAGTTCAGAAATGTCATATTTGGCTCTTATAACACAACTGATTTGGAATTGATAAAATTTACCTTTCTTGTAATCGTGGGATTTGAATATTCCTGAAAGACCGCCAATCCGTACACCTTTAAAGCGTACAACGCCAGCATAACCTGAGGAATGAGGAACAACAAATCCATTGAGAACTGCTATTTAAGCCAAGTGCTATTAAGAAAACCATAAAAAAAACTGATCATACAACATTAGAACACAAATTTAGTACAACTCTTATTAATCTTATTACATATTAAAGGAGACATCGGATGCCCATTTTACACAAGTTGATATGATTCTTTAGGGTATTCATGAACGGTCTGCAACATACGTTAGGGTAAAATTCCGCAGCGGTCATTAGGGTGTATTCACATGGGCATTGGCGTTAACGCTTCTCATTTACTTTGAATGGGTGACGTCATGCGTTGCCGAACTGAATTTTGTGTCCGTCGGCGTCACGTCACTGGCGTTGCTTGCGGCAGAAGTTAAAAATTTCTCAACTTTTAAAGCGCCAACGGAGCTGTCAGCCAATCAGATCGCCTTATGCAAAAAGCCTAGCTCAGGCTCTAGCCAATTGCAGTCCAATGTAATTGGCTGTTGTCACTATGACGATCGCGTCAGCACCAAGCTTCAGACACGCCCTCCCATTGACGCCAACGCCCCGAGTGAATGTACCCCCGTACACAACACCCTTTTTTACCCTTGTCAAACCGCTCGTTCCAGTGACCCCCGTTTCGGTGCATGTTTTTTTAAATGCTAATGAGCTCTGCTCACCCCGAGGCGGATTTTCCAAAAACTTTGTTGAATGAACATGAGCACTGTCTGCATGTTTAAAAATCAAAATGCGATGCAGGTGTTTTTATATGAATGTATCTTTTTTGAAGGGAACCGATTGTCTTCAGAAAAGCTTCGATGTCATTTTGACATAATGAATTTAGGTGTATTCAGTGGCGCATTACCAGTAAAAACAAAACTAATGCACTGCGTCCTCGGCGGCTCTGATGTCTTATGTTCACTTTTACATCCAGCTACAAAACACCTGCGCAGTGGTAGAACTGACGGAGGGCGGAAATATCATAGATATACATATCTATGGGAAATATGCTAATACGGGAAAAGTCCGTCAGCGGTTGTAGGCGGGGCCTGAGCAGTACGACATCATACTGCTCAGAAAATCAAAACGGTTGATACTTGAGACTGTTCAGGTTTTTTGGGGTATTCAAAAAGTATGACTGGATTTTTTATCCTGTAGGGTGTTCTGTTTCCACAACTGCTACGACACATGGCAACACCATGTAAAAGTGAATTTGCATCCGATGACCCCTTTAAATAATAATGTTTTGCATGTTCGAGTATGAGCCAAAGATCTCACCCAGGTAATAGATGTTGGGGGCCACCCATCCTCCGTATGGAAGCTCCTGCAGGTGGTTTGATGCCTCATGGTTTCCGCCAATGAAAATTGTCAGGACAGGAGCCTTTTTCTCACCAGAGTAGTACCTTGAGAAAACCGATTGACACGAGAAACGATGATCGACCAATACCAACGCAATGTTTATTTAAAATTCACTAAAATATAGTGGACTTCAAATAATTCTCACATAAATATGCAATCCCTGTGTATAGTCTGTCTCTGTAGTACAATAAATTACTCTCATTCAAATATTTAATTAGATAACGTTATCTGTCTACTGAATAATACCAGGTGTTTCCTTACTTGTAGAAAGTTTGCATGTGTCTGTATTTGGCAGGCACCGCCATGCACTTCATGTCTCCTTCATTTCTGACAGCCTGGAAGTCTCCGCAGCACAGCAGCAGATCCACCTTCACATCTTCTTTATTCTCCAGGTAACTGATGCTCTCATAGATCTTATCCAGCTCTCCATGACAACAGCCTTCTACTGCCACCTTCATCCTTGTATCTCTAATTCACAGCCTCACACTCAAAGACGACAAATCGCGTTACCCATCGCACAGAAGGTCAAACCTTTACATCTTTGGCATCATTCTTTCAATAGCCGTTTTGCCTCTCTGCATTCACTCACATGCTACTCTGCACATGCGCAGAACGGTCATGTGACCAGAGCACATAATCAATATTTAATCTTCATCCGCACTTTGCGTCATTTATATTAGTTCTTCATTTAATAATAATAATAATAATAATAGTAATCTTTGATCAGCATTCGGTGTGTACGTTATAATTTTATATATAATTTATAATGAAACAGCGATGCAAAATTTAGCAGGATTTTGTTTGTATATGAACTAAAATAACTTACAGAACTAACCAAATGTCTGTTTGGACCATAGACTGTATAAAAACAGGTTTGGACCTTTTTTTATGTAATACTCACAATTTTCTACTGTTAAATGCCTCGTTTTTACTTTTTCATTTCTTTGTATTACTATTCATACCAATACATTTTTGTTGTATTGAATTAGGCAAATAATGAAGTAGAATCAAAGAACTCTGAATTTGAAACCGAAATAGCAGTGTGGAAATTGCAGCCAGTAGCGCCGTGTCACATATTCGGGGAGGACCGATCAAATCCCTTATGATTAATAAACAAACGATTTCTCCAATCACTTAAAAGAGAATGCTGCATCGGATGATCATTTTTATGTCAAGGTGCCAAAATGTGAAATTCGTTAATGAGAAAAAACATATGATTTTTGGTGCGCAAATGTCAGCTGTAAGATGCGTCTCTTTTTTTCTCTCAATTTTTTACATTTAAAAATAAGTAATATATAATAAATAATGTGAGTAATGAGCAATAGTTATTACTGTTTAAATTATACATTGCTTTTTAATTTTACATTTAATTTAATTCATTGATTAAAAAAAAGAGAGAGATATATATATAAGCAAATAATAATAATTAAATAGGGATGAGGTGGTGTGGAAAGTGCTGCTCTGCATGTTCTGCTGAATCAAGCTTGTGGAGAAAGTGCTGCTGTAAATACTCCGCTGATTGAGCTGTGTTTGTGTGGAAAGTGCCGCTGTGAATGTTCCGCTGAGTGAATGATGGCGTGCCTGCTGGAGGCCCCTTTATGCATCAGCGTGTTATCTGTGAGTCTCTTTGATTATACCCATTAAAACCTTACCTTTTCACTTGAGGATCACTTAGATAAACACTAGACACGTTAGATAGACTTTAGCGATTGATCTTAAATTAAGCAATGTGGTTTTTGATGGCTGGCTGTGTGTTTATGTGGTCAACATTAGATCTGGATGTGCTCAGACCTGTACAAATCAAAGTTATATTTAGTTTTCAGTCTATATTTAGAGCTGGGGCTCCAAAAACAAAATCAAACCTGCTTGATATTCTCTGATGAAGCGGTTAAATGATGATCTGATGGGCTAATGTGCTGGTAACGCCCCCCTTTTGACAGCCCTGTAGTTCTGTCCTGTGTGTTTGGACACATGTTGATCTGCTTTCACTGTGCTGGAGCCCAGGTGCAGTGATGCTGTCAGATGATGTTGTATACTCTGGTAATCATCCAGTAACATGCTATACCCTCGATCTCATCTGTCCCGGTATTCACGTAGTACTTTAAATGGTAGTATAGAAAAAAAACATTAACATGATGCTTTTTTTTGTAGGGGATATCATTCAGAAGTTAGCCTTCATGTTCGGTTAAAGATAATTAACCAGAACATGAAGGCTAAATTCTACATTCTGATCCTTCACATACTTTGAATGTGCTCCTCTGATCTAATCAACCAAGTAGAGTGATATTGTTAAAGCTTTAACCCTTTGTTGTATGATAAGCTCTTTTCAGAAAAGTTCATTTTTATCACATATATTAACACTGTTTCTGTCTAAAGTCAATTTATCACATTTATGTCAAAGAGGTTTCTGAGACTCTTTTTTCTGAGACTATCATTTTTTTAATCAGTACGAAATGTTGTTTGTAAAATTGTGATGCGCTGTCTTAAAATGAATTAAATATTAATTATGTGTTTTGAACTGTAAAGGGGTCTTGAAAGTCTTTTAGATCCCAAACAGAACATGAGGACTAAGGATGTTGTGATTGTGCTATTTTTTTATTTAAAAAGTATATAATATATACTACATATATTAATTGCACCATAGTGAGAATAACCTATGATACAAGACTAGTTTAGCACTGGATTCCATAGAGATCTTATTTCAGTATGTCAAATAAATGTTAATTAGTCATGTTGCACGAATTTCAACTTGATTCTTTTTCCATGTAATGATGTCTAAACTGACCGCTGAATAATTATTTAGGGCTGGGTAATCAAAGAGACATGTAATACTGTAATTTAAAAATTATCCCAAATCATTCAAATACCTTATTTAAGTCTGTTAGAAACTCATTTGTGCCAGAACAGGTTAGGTTGGTACAGCGAAACACCATTATGTTACATTATGTTATGAAATTGTAGAGTACATGTGTGGATGTGATGTTTTATAGCGTGAAGTGACATTTATAGCAGTGCCAACTGATTGCATATATGCCTTGGTATGTTTGGGATGACCGTCATTCCCACTTTTCTCTGGCCTGAATGAAATCGCCACATCTGCCTGTGCAAGTGAGCTGCAGTGTTTGAGGGGATGGGAAATCTCCTTCTAGAGACTTCCACCAACAGCTGGCAACTGTAAGGGTAAACAGACCAAAGTATTGTGAGTGACCCTGTGAGCCAAGGAGGCTATGGGGCAAGACTGAGGGTGTTGTGATGCCTCAGATAAGATGAGTTTGCTGAATCATCTTTGTGCTGTCATTTGTCACTATGCAGGAAGTCACAGCCACGAGTCGCCACTATGTTGACCGGCTTTTTGACCCCGACCCACAGAATGTACTGCAGGGAGTCATGTGAGTAAACAACCATGTGTCCCTCCTTGTGTGTAGCGCTCTGCTCTGTTGTAGTTCACCATGCTCACTTTCTGAGTGCTAAAGATGAGGCTGTCACCATAGGAGGTTGTTTTTAGTCCTTAGAGAGCAAGTACATGTTAGTTCTTTTTTTGTTTAATGTAAGATGCTCTGAGGTGCTGTACTTGTGTATTTATGTGAGGTGTATCTGTGTAGCTGTGGCTCGGGTCTCTTCATCTTTATTTTTAACTCCGCGCTTCAGCTCTGGTTACTGTTAGCTTGATGTTTCCCAACTGCCACAGCCATACTTTTCCACAGATATAGATCCTCCATCAGATCAGGCATCAACACATTAAGTTTTTTGCTTTTATCCTGATTTAAAGTCGTGTCAAAATTATTTTGGCAAGATGAAATCACAGAGATGCAACATTGATACTGTTGTTATAATCAGTAGGAAATGCTGGTTTCTTTCTGGGTTGGTGGCTTTAAGAATTATGATGAATAACAATTTGCTTCTGCCATCATTAATGCTTTATCCAAATCCAAATCGACACAAGTGTGTAAATAAGAAACAACAACGGAGTGTCTTAAAAACATTACTTCCTTCTGGAACGGATTCAAATATCAGTTTGACAGTTTAACAGCTGAGCCCAAGCCTTTGTTACTAATTCGAAAATGTCACTTTAGAAGTAGAAACGAAGGAACGTTGAGTTACTTAATTGAAGGCTTATTGCATTACTGTATTGTGTAGAGTAGGAGTATTATGAGAGAGAGATGGGCTGAACAAGTGTGATTACTTGCATCTGATACAGCACTCATTCTTCAGCTCAATCTCATATTCACAATAAAACATTATTTTGAATGTCCACTGAGGAAAGCGATATCTGTGTCGTGCTGTCCTTTCATCTGTTAAGGGTGATTTCTGATGACAGCGCTGCCCACTGCAATTTTTTGTTACGTCTTACAAGGTGTTGTTGAAAGTAAAAATAACTTGTTTACACCCCTGTTTCAGTCTCTTTCAATGTAAAAGTATTGACTGCTGACTCGCTCATAAATACAGTCTCTTGTCGCCATCTAATGTTGAAGCAATGTAACTTAAATCATCGTCACGAACACACACACCATTTCTCAATACCAAATATACTTTATTAAACTCTACCAGCGGCGGACTTACCCATTAGGCAAAGGTCGGCGACCGTCTTTGGCCCCCAAAAGCCAAGGGCCCCTAAAATGCTTTTTATATGCAAGATGCGCATTAAGAGCAGACACTCGAACAGTTGCTGTTTACGGTGTTTACCACAACAACCGTCTGTGTGTCCGCGTTGAACAGGATTCTTGTGTATCTTACTTGTAGCAAATTAAAATATTATGCATCTGAAACAGTCTGCAGTTTTTGTTCAGACCAATGCAAAGATCCACCCACATAGCCCCGTTTATTTATACTTCTGACTCATCCCTTTTCTAAAGGCTCGATTTTGAGGTTTATCATTATAATATGTAGGGCTGAACGATTAATTGCATTTGCAATAATATCGCGATATGAAAAAACACGATTTCTCAATCGCAGAGGCTGCGATTACACTCGGTCACGTGACACACGAGAGTGAAGAGGTGTGTATGACATCAAAGTACGGCGAGAGAAAGCATAAGGAGACGTCCGCGCTCTCTTATAGCTCTCTCAGTGCTTTGATGACACACACCCATCGGTCTAAGCAGCGCTGCTTCAAGTCGAGCGTGGGCCATCAGCAGAAAAAGAAAAGAAATAAAACGGTAAACAGCCAAAGGACGTAACTTAGAATGGGAGATGGATCGGTTTGTGAAAGGGAAGAGAAAAGCCATAGATGAATTCTCCGCATTTGCTGTCATTAAAAGCTAATGCGAAATAGGGAGGCATATCTTGCTCTCGCTTCGTCACTTCCCCGTGTCTATACCGGACGCTACAGTTGTGCGTCGCGCCGCACATGCTCTACCCTGGACTGGACAAAGCGACCGTTGCAAATCATTTTAACTTTGTTTCAGTACGTGATAAATAGAACAAGGCATCAGTTTAATGTCGGGTTTTGTCGTGTCGCGCCCTATACAGTCTATGGTCACGCCGCGCCGCATCCAGTGTACACAGCGTCACTGATTATAATGGTTCTACTGTATTTTGCCGCTCGCGTCCGGTGTAGACACGGTGTTTAATGTCGTTGGTGAGGAGGAAAGCATGTGTGTGTCCTATGCCTTCGCGGACAGCATGAAACCCACAAAAATAAATAAATAACAGAGAGAATAATAATAACAGTTATTTTCTCTATGCTATTTTTCAATGTTTCAAGTTATGCAGGTGTTTTTTTTCCCTGTAGGTTTTTTTAATTAAAAAAGCATTCATTTTTCATAATGTTTAGTGAAATTATTTGGTAGTCTGAGGTGGGATGGGGATTCGGGAAAGAGGGGCAGATTTGTTTTATAGGTTTAAAGGGGGTCGCGACCAAAAAATTGAGAACCACTGGTCTAAAGTTAACAGACAGTGTTTAAAAAGTGCAGTCCACATGTTTACATATATTTATTACAGTGACTTTGAATTACCTAAAGTAGTGTGGTAAAGCAACAGATTTGTTTTTATATTTCTGCAATCTACTTTAGTTTGTGTGATTTGTTACTGATTTTCATATTAATGTTTACACCAGGCTTTATTTTTCAGTGCTTTATGTTGTCATAATTATTTCATGCTTACAAGGTTGGAAGTTCAACAAATCAGTCCATATACTGTTTGTAGTTTTTAACTAAAATGGTCAGTCATAGCAATTCATTGCATCACCTAATTTCAGCGTAACAATCGGCCTGCCTACAGAAAGACATTTATGTTCTTCAATATCTATCTTAATATTGTGTTGTTCATACTATACATGATTTTATAGCTGTCGTGTTGTCATAATACAGAACAAAAGAGCCTTAAAAGCATAATTAATCGCAATCGCAATTATTGGTTGAAAAAATCGCAATTAGTATTTAACAAAATCGTTCAGCCCTATATTAGGGATGCTCCGATCTGGATTTTTGCAGCCGATACTGAGTACCGATTTTTTTTGTCATGGTGATCGGCCGATACTGATGCAGATTCTGATGCTTCAAGCTTTATATAGATGTTTCATCGGGCGCACGCGCCTGGCCCGGAGTTAACTTCCGGTCTGTGTTTGTTTATCAGTCTGGCTGTGGCACTGGCTACAAACGCAGTTAAAGTTAAGGTGATGAGTAGACTGAAGTTGGGCTCGGGTGGTTGTGCTGTGGGATGTTTGCCCAACATTTATTTATTTGTGTGAAAATACTTTTACTACAGCGCAGTGTTTAAAACTGCATGAGAGGATCCACACTGGAGAGAAAACTTGTAAGTGTTCACACTGTGACATTAGATTCAGTGTGTCATCAAGTCTGAAAACACACAAGAGTATTCACACTGGAGAGAAACCTATCAAGTGTTCACACTGTGACAAGAGATACAGTGTTTCATCAACTCTGAAAACACATGAGAGGATCCACACAGGAGAGAAACCTTACAAGTGTTCACACTGCGACAAGAGATTCAGTGATTCAGTAAATCTGAAAAAACACGAGAGGATCCACACTGGAGAGAAACAGTATCACTGCACTGCATGTGGGAAGCCGTTTCAGTCATTCAGCTGTCTTTACACAGACATACAATCATATTCACAGTAGTTGATATTTATAAGCATTCAAAAGTATATTAACAAATAAACTTGTAATCATTGAATAATTTCTGTTAAAATAATTTGTAGATTTTAAAAATGCATTGAAAGTTATGACATTTAGTAATGATCCGTTAAGCATTATATAATGTTGGTTAATTATTTATTAATGAAGCTTTTAAACATTGTAAATCATCTGTCAAAATCATTTGAATATTTAAAAAAAAATGCATGATCATATGAATTGAAAGTTTAATGACATTTGTAAACATTTCAATTTATATTAAATAATGATCAGTTAATCATTTGGTAATATTTAATAATTTCATTTGTTAACATTAACAAGCACATATCTCTTATTTCTAGATATGTGAATATATTAAGTAATGATTAGTTAAACATTATGTAATGTTTGTTAATGACTTATTAATGAAAGTTATTATAAAGTGTTACCGGTAGTACTTACACAATACATTCTTTACAACCTTTTACCTTCCATTCTAAAAATAACACCTCTCACGCTCCCTTCAACTTAGAAAAAGTTAGAAAAACAACTCCCACACACCTCTTTTTTTCCTAAACCCTAATTCTGTTTACCCTTTTTTTCCCCTAACCCAAATCTCTTCCTAATCTCATCTTTCGTTAACCCATAAATCTAATCCCACCTCCTTTTCCAATCCTAATCTTACCTTTTCCATTTATCTAAAACTCAAAAACAAAAAAAACCCCTCAAAATTAAATATTGGCATTTAATTGGAAATAAGACTGATCATGCAAAAAAAGAAAAAAATAGCCATGGCTCAGTATCCATTTAATTCAGTTCATCCCCTCGAGAGCTACATTAAGAGAATCACTAACTACAGTATTTTCACACACATTTATTACAATTACAAAAAGTCACATGTGTAGAAATTTACCTCTGGCAGCTATGTAAACCTGTGTGCAGCAACTTGTATGAGGCCAAACATTCAAGGGTACGTAAAATTTTGATCAGGGCAATTTTTGTGTTTTCAGTTATCATGATTAAAAAATGAGCCAAACAACTCTGTGATAATAAACAGCTTTGTGTGGCCAATATCCTTTGTGTGGCAAAAGTCTTTTGCATGATCAGTTATATTTTGCAAATAAATGGCAGTATTAAACAAGATGTCGATGTATGCAAGCTTTTAAGCACAACTGTATATAAACTAAAAAAGGAATATTAAGTCTCCCTTAATGTGATTGTTACTGATAACCCAGTCAAACTTACAGAGTAGAACTTCATGCACTGGTCGTGACTTGATGCCAGTCTTCTGTCCTCTCCCACACCAATTTAGTTGGGTGGCAATTTCAGGACTAAAGACCTTCCTGCACACCCGCCACACTGTTTTTTAACAGAGTTCCCCCCTGTTGTGGACAGCTTTGCGATCTGTAATGAAATACATAATTAAAGCAAGGGTACGTAACTTCTCCACTCCAGCCATCCTACAACATGCCCTCTAGACCCAATCCCCTCACACCTTCTCCAAGCAATCTCTCCCACACTTTTACCAGCACCACACCATCATCAAAATACCATCTCCTCACAGGCACCTTCCCAACTGCATTATCTCATGTTAGGTATTCAAGGGTGGCTGGGGAGGGGGAGGTATCCAAAGCACATCAACTGTTCACTGGGGTTCTTCAGGGATCAGTTCTTTGACCCCTCCTCTTCTCCATATACACTACCTCACTGAGTCCCATCATACAGGCAAATGGTTTCTCCTACCATTGCTATGTACTTATTTGAACAATGCCTGAAACTTGGTATTACAAGCACTTCCTGTGTCTGTTTGCCTCTTTAAGAAGAATCGCTTTATGTATTTCCCAATTGTAAGTCGCTTGGGATAAAAGTGTCTGCAAAATGACTAAATGTAAATAAATTTAAGCAAATGTAATACAGCAATCTAAATCCTATTTTCTGTCACATCTTGTTACTTTGGAACACATAAGTTTAACCCTCCTGCTCAGATTTGTGCAGGCCAACACAAACAATTGACTAAACTGATCAACTCAACGTTTTGTTGTCGCTTACACACTGTATACACATCTCAAAGTATTAGAGAACCTACCACATGTTTCTTAAAATCACCATCTCGAAGAAGCCTTTCATCAAAGCAGTTTAATTCACTAAGTGTGGAGATGGGAAATAAATGGCCAAAGTCATTGCTCTGAGGTTGTTGTTCTTGAGCCCTGGTTTGACTGAGAGATTGAACAATGGCTGTCAAATGGTCCACCTTGATGTGAAGTTCCCCAATCTGCTCCAGGATGATCCTTTCAACTGCTGTTAGAAATACAGCAAAAAATCCATTATTAAACTTTTCCTTATTACAGGAATTTTCCAACATCAAGAGAAATATGTGACCAAACGTACCAGTGCAGGTAGTTGGCATTCGTTGATGTGTGTCATGAAGGCTATATCTCTGATCTAGTGAAAGAAGGATGTGTCACATGTAGGTAACATTCAGTTGGGCCATAGGCACAGATCCCACGCAATAGTCTCTGTTCATTTTAACCAATAAGAAATGGATTGCAGCTTGTACGGCTTGATTCTCGTTTCATAGTCCTTCGCGGTTTGGCGTTATTTTAATGGAAAATGTCAAGAGTGTATTATTGTACACTGGATAAATTAAAAATACAGTAGTTAAATTTAAACCTTTTTTTCTTCTGCTTTTTGTTTAAAAAAAAGTTATAAAAACTTCTTATTACATATTTATTACAAATAATTACAGATACCAATTGATATGAAACATTACATTGTCATAAGTTTCTTAACTATTGTCACGGTTCACACCCACGAGGAACACGGGAACGAAAGAGCGAGGAGACACGGAGTAAAGTAACTCAAAAGAGTTTATTAAACAAAGGCTGGGGTTCACAGGACTCGACACATCAGGAGGACAGGATGACGTTTACCGACTGACCAAGGACAAGAACTAGAACACACTTTAAATACACAGGAACTGATGAGGGGAAGACAAGGGACACCTGGAACTAATGACAATTAACATTGGAAACACCTGGGAACAATGAATTCAAAACACAAGACAGAGAAACTGGAAGACGGAGCACATAGGGAGCAAAGACACACACAAAACCTGGCCCAGAGCCTGACAGGATTAAATAGCTTACGTTCAGGAAAGCCCAGTCTATCATCAGGCCGTGGAGTTGGATGATGTGCCTCCACCTCGTTTGGTCTCCAACTAACTGTTGTTACTTGGAAAAAAAAATGTCATTATCTCATGTTTGTGATTAATGAAAGAATCCTAAATAATCTATTAACTCTGCACATGTTAGGTTAATTTCAAAGGCCTACTGTCTGGAATTTCTGAAAGATGCTTACGTTCAGTGTAAGCTGGCCTTTGATGACAGTCTGTTTCTAGTCTGATCTCCAAATCTTGCCTCAAATTTGATGTCATCCCTTCGAATAAGAAATCATTTATTGATGTTAGTCTCACATGTCTCACAAATAAAATCAGAAATTATTGGGTCAGTGATTATTTTTCACATATGCTATATTTTCACTATGTCATCTTGTTTACGTTGAGAACAGTCCATATTGCTGGGTTGCCAGGCTGGAACAGGGCAATGGTGACTGTTGGAGGACACTGGTCTGGCATGTGAAATCACTATTATGTAATGAAAAACATTACACAAAGATTAGACTAGCATGGCTTTGTCACTGGAAGCCTTTTGTACATTTTTCAGATACACCCTATCTTCACTATGTCATCTTGTTTAAGTTGAGAACAGTCCATATCGCTGGGTTGCCAGGCTGGAACAGGGCAGTGGTCACTGTTGGAGGACATTGGTCTGGCCTGTGAAATCACTATTTTGAAAGGAAAAACATTACACAAAAATTAGACTAGCATGACTTTGTCACTGGAAGCCTTTTGTACATTTTTCAGATACACCATATCTTCACTATGTCATCTCGTTTACGCTGAGAACAGTCAATATTGCTGGGTTGCCAGGCTGGAACAGGGCAAGGGTCACTGTTGGAGGACACTGGTCGGGCCTGTGAAATCACTGTTATGAAATGAAAGTATTACAAAAGATTAGACTAGCATGTCTGTCACCACAAGTCTTTTGTGAATTTTACGTTACACATGTTACATGTAATTACTATTGTACAATTAATTATGCATAATTACATGGGATGATTTTTTTAAATCTGTAGGCGAAAGCTATTTTCTTACACAAGTATGCCGTTTGTTATCTGACATTGAAACATGCTAAACAACATTTTATAAAAAGCATGCAAATATATACCACCAGCAATACGATAGTAGGCTAATAGTATATGTGATTTTCTGTGTACATTTGTGAGTTTGGTAAGAATGAGTAGTTAAACGTTCTGATGTCTTTAAAACATTCTCTGTTGTATCATGTCTAGCGATGTTGAGTGTTAGATGTGATTTACTTTGATACAGATCTGAACAAGCTTACCAGCTCTGATGGCATCTGTGCTCTTTGGTCTTGTGACCACTGGTAAGGGAGGAGGGGCTGTTAGGTTTCTGGAAGGGAGTCGATTAACCCTTTTTGGTGTTTTGGGCAGGCAAGTTTCTTGTAAAGTTGCCAAATGGTCATCTTCCTCTGATGGAGGTGATGATGTTGATGAGGGTGATGGTGACCTGAGACGTTTTGGTCTATGTAAGTAAATTAACCATTATTATTTGGTTTACATGCATACTATTATGCAATACAAGCAAAGGTACAAGCAAATATGACAACATTTCCCTCAACCATAAAGACAACACAGTTCCATAAATGTTGTGGGATACAGTCAAAACTCAGACTAAAATGAGGATTATTTCATATTCAACAAAGAAATATGTGCTTACTTCCTTCGTTGTCGTACAGTTGTAACTTCATGTTCTTTGTCTGTTTAGGTCTGAAGTTACACATGATTTTTCCCACTTTTCTTGTATTTTGTTAATTGAATCTGTAAGCAACATTTAGCATGTTAACTATTCAACTATAAGATAAACTGGTTACATGTAGCCAAAGTATAGGTAGATGTAGTGATAGTAGTTAAAGTGGAAGTGAAGCAGGCAGTCAAATTTACATTGTTTAGTAAATTGACTTCAACTTTAATTAAAATAATGATAACAAACACGATTAATGTAACCATTTTAAAGAAAAAAATTATGTTTTGTTATAGCTTTTGGAGCAAGGGCGCCGGCATCTTGCAGTACCACAACGTGTGACGTCACGGGGTTGGTTCGCTCCGTTGGCCAGTTAAGTAATATATAAGCATTTCTTTACTTTTTGAACACACGCTTCTTTAAATGGAGAAAGACGAACTTGAAAGGACTGTTGAGCCCATAGTAAGTGCAAATGCTTATGCATTTTAGCCGATACGGCTAGGTGACCGAGTAGTACTGCCGTTACAGGTGGAAGAAGTCGTGAACCTGCTCTGGTTTGGGGTGAAGAGCGGGTCTAAAACATATCGCGTTTGCATGAATACTCTCAAAACATCCATTAACATAATATTCTGTGCATTTGCTCAAGCAGACTAGAAAGAGGACTCAGTTTGGTACTCGCGTGCAGTCCATAGGTCAGTATCAAATGAGTTTAAAATTATTATTTGCAGCACAAAAAATTTATAAGTCCACGTGTATGCATCTTTTGATCTTTTTATGTTGCAATTAACATAATTATTAACCTAATTATATCCCCTCAACAGTTTTACATCGGTCGTGTTTTGACATTATTCTGATGAAGTTTGAAGCAAATTGAGTAAAAATAAGATGCTGAATTCAAAGTATTTTGAAAATGACACACTTCCTGCTGCCAGTTAGTGGCGCTATGACTTTGACTCCTAATAGTCACATCTATGCGATCGGCATCATACAACGAACAAACCCCTGAAGTTTGATCAAAATCAGACAATGTATGTGGATGTTATTAGATACTTCCAGTTTCTCATTTCTCGCCATAAATTCATCACCTCACCACGGGCAAACTGTTTGAGATATCAAAAATCCCTTCCCAATTTAGCATCCCCAATGTCTTGAGTGGCCCTGTGCCACGCCCGGGGTCTCCTAACCCAGGGTTAACAGCAACGCCAGATGCTGTAATACTCAAATACATGTTTCTACACTGAAAATTACCTGATTCGTAGAGCACACGTGCAGCAAATTGTCTCCAGCCCTTTGATGGATTGGGGACAACCTTTTTTTGGACACTTCGGAGAATCTGGGACTTGTTCCTGTATGGGGGCCACCAAGCAAGGCCATCTAAAAACCACTCCTTTGCCACCGGGCCAGTTTTGTTTTCCTCCTCGAAAAGTACTATTAGATACATAATCACCTAATACAAAATATGTAACACAATAAAAAGTGTACTTTAATTAGTAATCAGTTGGGTATAAAAATACTACCTAGTACAGGTCATGTTCTTGTGTGATGCAAAGTGTCTTGCAACAAACTAGTTTATGTCATGACACCAGGGTTAAGAGTTGGCACCCACCCACCCACCAAATGCAGGTAAAATTCAGCAATGGTGGGCAACACAGTCAGTCCCACTAGCCACTTTGGCTAGTGGAGCTAAAACACACATATCACAAATAACACACCTTTACAGAACAGCATTTACTTACTTCTTTATGATAGCTAACTCACTTGTCATTACAAAATTTAAAAAGATTCAGAAAAAAAAACCTCCATAAAGCCTACATGACATGACACCACAACACAGTGACCCTTCATCAAGCTGTTAAATGCACCCAGCCCCCTCCCTCCCTATTCCTCATCCCCGTCATCCTTCTGCCAGAACAAAGCTACTCTTTACAAACAAGCCGCAGTGCTGTGTGAATGCAGACGCATAGGAATATCATGATCACAGCCTATAGAGAATCATGTAAAAACACTAATAGCAAATAGTAAATAATTTGATGTTCATTTTTTGATTAATAAGTTAATCAGTTGTGTGTTTTAATGCGTTTAAAACGGATTTATGCTTACTTGGCCAATTATACTTAAATATACTTTAGTTGTAGGCCTAGCTTAGTGAAAATGTGAATGTGAGTAGCGAGCAAAAAAGTTCACTTTAAACCCTGCACGACAATAGAGAAAACAACATTTTACAGTAACTACTTACTGTTCAGTTAAGGAGATTAGTGCAGATCAGGGGAAGAAGCTTTGTTGGCAGGAGAGGCATCAACAAGCAGGGCAGACAGATGGATCGACAGCTAGACAGACGGATGGACTGACAGACACACTCACGGACAGACAGACAGACGTAATACATACTACATATACAACTTCATAAGACTGTGGAAAGAGTCAAGCAAGAGGCTGAGAGATAGTGGATGGCAAGGGGGTGAGATAGTTCTGGTGTGTGGTTGGATGGGGTTTAAATTGTCAGTTCATATGTATTAGAGGTACAGCAACAAATTGTCTCCCATGAGGTATAAGGAAAACCTTCCCTTCAACCAGTCCAATACTGCTGTGCTGTGTCATGTCCAAGAGGCCATCTACTAAATGTATTCCAAATGTAGAGGAAGATGTGGGGTACTCAAAGAAGGACTCTTGATGGGCAAATGTGGAGTAGACCAGGTGTACCTCCTCTTTCTCAACAATTATATTCCTGATCTTTGCTACCTTTCCCTGAATGTAGACGTGGCTGTTGGCTTGGTCAAGTTTAAGGGTGAAGAGCTCTGTGTTATATTGGGTGTACTGTTGTGGACACTGAAAACATGGTGGTAGAGGTCCAGATGTGTGTTCTCTCCTTACACCTGAACTTTCTAGTCTTTGCATTTGTACTGACTCTCTCTCCGCAAGCCTCTTCACAACCTGGCAGCAGGGAGATTCTGGTTTCCTAACAAGCCTCTTTAGTTTTTGCATGAAATTTTCAAATTTGAAGGCACTGAAGGAATCCAGGTTCCCATGCACTTTGACATCTTGTGCAAGGTGCACAAGGTTGTGCACATTGTAGGAAAGGTACATGTCACCATACAGCTTTCCAAAGTGCTGAACAAACAACACAAGTGCATCATTTGCATAGTCAGTGTACTCCTCAAGCAGTGCCTTGTTAGACAGTATGAACACTCCAACAAACAAAAGCAAGAAGTGCTGGTATACTGCAGTATGCAGGAAATCTTTAAGGAGCACAGGACCAGTATAAAGCAGGAACTGGCGGAATTCAGAGGCTTTCCATCGACCAACTTCATTCAACGATCTTGGCCCTTCTTTTTTTTTTTTTTTTTTTGTTTTTTGTTCTGTTTATTTTGTGCAAATCCACGGCACACTTTTTCTGATCTCCAAGAGCTTTTCAGAGAGATTATTCACCTGTAAACCTGAGAGCCTACAAGCCAGTGGACCCTTGAGCCACAGGTACAAGAGTCGCCTCATGACACCCAAGCAGACAAGATGCATGTAGTCTAATGGAAACCCACTGACCATGCCCAAAGATGTGGCAACCAGAGGTGAAGATCCAAGATGATGCCCTTCATCAGCCATTTCTTTGAAGTCTTTATCAGTGCGAAGGCGGGCATCAGTTTGAGGGAATACCACCCTATTGTTCACATATTCCCCCTCCTGCATACATTTCTCACACCCCGAGTAGCCTGTGTGCCCTTTCACATTCTTCAAAAAAGCTCTGGCTGGAGCATCACAGACCATTGAGCACAGTTGGAGCCTCATTGTAAATCCTTGAAATGAAAATCCTTTCTCCAACAACACAACTTCAGCCAAAAAATCTTCCAGGTACTCAAGAAGGCTTGCTGGCTTGCTGGTGCCACAGAAAAGCCCAATCACAAATGGCTGATGCTGGGGGAGGTTCTTGATGACTCCAAGAATGGGCCAGAACTGGGTGGAAGAACTTTTAAATACTGGCAACCCATCCACATTCGCTTGAAGTTCTAGGCATACACCATTAGCCAAACTGCACTTATTTGCCTCCAAAGTGGTCTTCATTGACTTCAGGATTCCAAAGTAATGGTATGTCCCACCAGCCTTTTCCTGGACAACCACTGACTCTGACCTTGAAGTCCTGAGTAGTGTTCTTGCATCAGCTGGCAATGATGGATGATTGTCCTTTAGAATTCCCAATAATTTATTCAATGCACTGTGTGTTATGTTTTCTTCCAATGCCCAGGTTACTAGTCTACTTTCCAGACAAGCTTCCTCTTCTTCACCAGAACTACTGTTATCAGAATGTAAATAATCTAACTCCTCAGGGAAAGATGATTCATAGTCCATAAAGTCCTCATCAGTGTTAACTGGATATTCATAATTGTCAATTGGTAAATTTTCAGCACTACAGCCAAAACCAAAACCACACTGAAATGACTCCAGTTGTTGGTTAACTCTTTCTCTAGATTTTCGTTTCAAAGTCCAGTAAGAGGGTGTATTTGCCATACTTCAGAGACGCACAAGAAACAAAGAAAATACAAGAGAAAAAAAACAAAGGGTACAAAAAGAAATGGCAATCAGTACTCGCATTGAGTTTCCTATGCTAGGGTTAGCTTACAAAAATTACATCCACATTATGGCCATTTCAAACAGACCATGCCTGCTTGGACTGCGTCTAATAGCAAATCAAATTAACTATATCATTGGTTTTCAATTCCAGTCATTGAGTACCACCGCTCTGCACATTTTATATGTATCTCTTATCACTTCAGACGTTTGTTCTATTCAATGTAAGTGCCCTGCGAATTGGACATCACAGGATATAACACCATGATTCCAATTCGAAGGGAGTGTTGAGGTGCGTACCATTTGACCGTATGTGGACTGCAAAGTGGTATTCCGCCATCTTAAGTGAGATTCCAATCCAAAGGAAGCGAACATGTTCAGTTCAAAGGGCACTGCAAACCGCATAGGGAATAAGGTAACACTGATACATCACTTCACAGGAAGTGGAGAGGGAAAATCACCAAACTGTCATTGCGCACTGCATCACCAGTTAGAATTAACGATGGAGCAGAGCCGTTGAAAGAGTTTTTTAAAAGCTCTGCAATGGAGTGGTTGCAATAAATGTTGTTGTTACTATACAAATTAAGAGTATTTATGAATGGTTATGACGACGAATGTTACATTTGCATATTGCATTGTGTGAATAGGTGAAACTAAGTAAAAACGGCGAGAAACAGCTGAGGCTCTGTCATTTTTTATTTTGCTTTATTTACCACAGGAGAGTTCAATGTAAGGCTGCATGTGGGAAAGAAAGAGCACGAGATGAGACCACTACAATCTGCTAACAATCTTAACATATAAATGTTGACTATATTTATTAGTTTCATAATTGTATATGTATTTGTGATTGGTCAGATGGCGCAGTCCATTGTGCAGTAGAGAGATTAGCTCTGGATTGATCTAAACCTGAGATCAGGCGTGTCAGAAACGAAACGTCCATTGCCATGACGGAATGACAGCCCGGGATACTTGTCAATGCATAGTAAAGATGGTATCGATTGTACCTTACCAATTCGAGCCGGAGTCTGATGATGAAACGGTCGAAGTGGCTGATTGATAAGAGACTGAATCGCAAGCACGACTGGAGCAGGACGTTTCTCAGTGGTAAGTGTCAAGTGTAGACAAGTTTGGTAATTATAAGATTTGATAAAACAAATTTACTCTCACAGCGTAGGATACAGCGTTTTCTCGACATGATGTTAACCACACAGAAATGTTACTGTGTTTGTGGGCAGGCAAGCTGGCGATGTAGAACGTGGGCGGACATTATGCAAATGTGTTACTTTGTGATGTAGAGCCGTAACAGAATAAGATTCAAATTCCTGACGACTCGTTTAGGCGATTACGAGTCGACTCTTTTTTTTTTTTGATAGACAATAACTTTATTTATCGTTTACTCTCGGCTTCACTACTTTGCAGATAGTTTATGTTCACATACAGCTACATGACACACTGCATGAAAGGTAATATTCGAAAAGGCATAATAGGGGCACTTTAAAGCCTTCTTTTTTATCATTTATAACTATTTATAGTGATACTCCAATCAGGATTTTTAGACAGTTATTCAGGGCCTGAATTTCATTTTTGAAATGGGGATGATCAGCTTTCACACAGGAGTCCGCTACTGAGCCGTGGCTGTTTACCACAAACACAACATTTATCCATTAGTTTGATTTCAAATCCAAACAGTCACTGAAAATGCTTTTTAGCATGGACTGTGCTTTCACAGTGTTTTTTTTTCACATGGCAAAAAGCCATATGCGTTGACTGTGAAACACAGTAGACTTTAATAATATGCCTTTATGGTGTAATTACTACATTTTCGTGTCAATCCATGTTCATATTTACTGCAAACCATGCGCTGTTACTTTAATTCAACACTTGCAGCGCAGCAATAGACTACAGCAGACGCACCGCTCCTGGAACTCACTGCCAGACTGCAACCGTGTGCAGTGAAAGCTGTAATCTGTTAACATGAGCACAGAAAAAATACGCACCACGTATGCACTGCAAACGGAGTAATGTGAACCTGGAGTTATGTGTGTTTGCTGCGAGTGTGCATGAGCGTACGGTCTCCAGGAGAGCGCGCAAGCGCTGAATGGTTAAACACTGGCAAGAATTAAAAAGAAATGCAATTTATAAACTTTAGTGACGATGTGACACTGCCTCAATTTTGCAAGTGACAATTCTTGTGTCAACTGTGCAGCTCGCTTATAGACAGACGCAATGTGTGGTGATTTGAAGCCATTTGCGTATTTTGAGAGAGAAAGCGCGGTGATTCACTCACGCTGTTTGTAAAATTACGTCTCTCACAAGGTTTTCAAATTACTTTATAAGTTATTAAATTAAAAAAACGTGCATTATAATTATTTCACCCGCAATAATTATTGTCTGCGCCGGACAGAGACTGAGATGTCGTGCCAAACCTCTCACGGCAGGCGTGTTATCAGTTTGAGATCGTTTTTTTGAGATCGGCCTTTTAGAGACCGCAGATCAATCATCCAACGTGAATATCGGCCGATAATGATCGGTAGCCGATCGATCGGGTAGCCCGATCAATCGGCGCACCTCTACTTTCCACCTACTAGATTTTGCGTGTTAAGCAATAGCGTTGCTTGTCTGCAGTTTGCTTTCCATGATACTTTCGAGATATGCCAAAATAAACATTACTAAGCCATTTCACATCTGATGTCTTCCCACATCTTAAAACTAAAATAATTTCCCTTATCAGTTTTCACACTATTTTTGCCTTGTTCAAACACCCACACTTGAGGTCTTTGCACTTGACCACTTGAATAATTATATGACATATTTTCTGTATTTTTACATGAATACTCTAACTTTCATTAAAATAATTTATCCATCCACGTTTCTTTCTATTCCTAGCCTCAGTAACCTACATACAGGTGCAGGTTAACAACCAGCGCTTCTTTACCATGAATCTGAGCTGACAGTAGGCTAGATAACTCCCCTACATAGTCTTTTCTTGTCTTCCTTGCAATCTCCTTTCTGAATTTTTAAAATTTTTTTTAAAGTTTTTCATAATCATAGCCTACTTGCAAACAACAACCAGATGCCATCAAAGATAACACTTCCCACTTCACACTCTTCAGTCCCGTGAAATGCATATGTCATGCCATGCCTTGCAAAAATGACTTATGAGTGAAATCAAGGTCCTGTTGCAGCAGAAATGCCATCCAATTTCTGGCCATTCTACGTTACTGAGAAGTGCAGAACAAATCACAGTCCTGAAAACAAAATAACAAATTACAAACACAAATTCAAGTCTAAAAAACTAAATAACAATTCAGAAAACATTATAACAAGTCAGAAAACACAATGACACATTCGAAAACAAAAGTCAGAAAACACAAGGACAAATCCAAAAACAAATTAACAAGTCAGAAAACACAGCGACAAATCAGACAAACCGGAAGAGGTAGGTATAGTTTGAGACAGCACCATTGGTTCACCGCTGACTGGACGAGACATCTGTCAACACCGGCTACCGAGAAGAAACAGCAGAGTCCTGGTAGAATGCGGAGATGGTATTACAGTAGCTCAGTTTAAATGTATTGTATTGCCCTTACTCTGGAATAAAAAATACGGGGTGTATATTTAGATTTAGTTAAAAGTGGCTATAAAACATCAGCTCCAGTGGTGCAGATGGATAAGCGTGTGTCCTTGGCTTTTTGACGCGATCGACCCGGGTTCCATCCCGTCTTTTGCCGAACTTTTTTTCCTCCCTTTTCAAATCTCATATTAGCAATGGATTCTATTTACACTAAGTGAAAATAGCAGTATTTTAGCAATATGCTATTTACACTAAATGCAAATACCTATTTCCATACCTTATCTGCACTTCAGTCATTGTAGTACATATAATAAAACCGTATTCAATAACGTATTGATGTAAATTATAGTTTAACTTAATTAATTAATGGATGCCACTTATTGGTACAATCAAGCTCTCCCTACAACCTACCCTAACCCTACCCGATAATTTATTTTCAACTTTTTGACTATTTCCTTATTTTTTTATTGAAAATAAATGCCTTTACGATGTTATACGAGATTTGAAAAGGGAGGAAAAAAAAGTTCGGCAAAAGGCTGGATAGAACCCGGGTCGATCGCGTCAAAAAGCCACCAACTAGCGCTTATCCATCTGCACCACTAGAGCTGATATTTTACAGCCACTTTTAACTAAATATAAATATACACTCCGTATTTTTTATTCCATAGTAAGGGCAGTTCATACAATACATTTAAACTGAGCTACTTTAATACCATCTCCGAACTTTCTACCACGACTCTGCTGTTCTTCGGCTGGTTCTTCCCTGTATACGTTGATTGACAGATGTCTCGTCCAGTCAGCGGTGAGTAATACCAAACCAATGGAGCTGTCTCAAACTATACCTACCTCTTCCGGTTTGTCTGATTTGTCGTTGTGTTTTCTGACTTGTCAATTTGTTTTTCGGATTTGTCCTTGTGTTTTCTGACTTATTTTGTTTTCGAATTTGTCATTGTGTTTTCTGACTTATGTTTTCTGAATTGTTGTTGTGCTTTCTGAATTGTTATTTTGTTTTTTAGACTTGCATTTGCGTTTGTAATTTGTTATTTTGTTTTCAGAATTGTGATTTGCTTTGCACTTCTCGGCCACCGTACATTCACAATGATATTGTGATGACCTTCTAAATAATGATACAAAAATTTGGTTAGAAAAATATTTGTTTACATCACATTATTTGTACTTTTTCTGAATATTGTGAGTTTAGGCTGCATCACTGTAGGTAAAAATGGTAAACAGGCTCCAAATTAGTTTTTTTAAGTGTGAGCTCTTAAAATTTTTGCTATGTGGCAAGGTCACCTAAAATCCTACAGGCACACCCAAATTATTATTTCTGGATACACCACTGTTATAAACAACTGCTAATCATCTGTGACATACCTTTCTGTAAGGACAGGATTGTCGCTAAGTGTCAGCAGCCTGTTTAAAGCAGAGAGAAAAGCAACATATAGCACATTAAAATATAACTGAAAATAGAAGTGACAGACTTACAAATTTCACAAATAAACATGAACAAATAGTCTAATTTACAGTTGTGTTTGTCCCTTACAAAAACGGAGACACGGAACACATGGGGATGAAACCACAACAAAAACAGTCCAGGGGCGTGACAACTACACTTTTACTATAATAAAACCAGGCTAAATTTTCATAAGGGGTGGTATTAAGTCTAGGTGCAAACGGGCTCAAAATCAAGTTAAGGACCAAGTTGAAGCTAGCTAAAATGAGACGTTAGGCCAACTAACTAGATAACATATTTTTAATGCTGAGCCTCAGTAAGCGGGCTAATTGGAATTTGTAAAGTGCATCTTAACTAACGTTAACAGTCAGTATTAACAAAATAGGCACAGTGTAGCTATTTTCAAAATGTTCCACACCTTTCTGTCTCTTCAACTGTGCTGTAGTACACAGAGTGCTTTTAAGTGTCACAGAATTAACATGATACCCACTGAGCAAAAGTACATCTAAAACGACATCTTTTGGACGTCTTTGTTGCACTTTGAAAAGACGTCCCCTGATGAGAAATGTTCTGCCCCTTTGCAACCCTAAAGCCATTTGCCAACTTGGCAGACATTACAACCACTCCATGTCTGATATTTATGGAATTTGCATGCTTGTCTGATAGATTTTGGTAATTGAATGGATAATTTTGCATGTGATGCCTCACACGATGATAGAACATTTAGAAGTTGTGAAGAGTTGGACAATTTCACTGAGAATTCAATCTGTTTTGATCAACAAGCCATTTGCATTTTGTTATTGTGCAAATTTTAGACAATTGCACTCACTCATTTGCACACAAACACAATTTGCTTAAATTAATAGGAAATTCAAATCTGATGTTAAAAAATAAACAAATTGTTCAAACATCTGAAATAATTGTTTTGAGAGAAAAAAAACACTCATTTGAGAACTGAGCCAAATCAATTGAGAAAAACTATAACATGAATATCTGAGATAAATCCGAAGTCAAACTCTGAGAATATGCCTGATGGTTAAAATTATACAGATGCCAATTATCTGTTTGCAGAGAAGCAAAAGGGGGAAAGGACATAGGTCTGTATAACATATGTGAAGGATAACTTTAACTAGAATAACTAGAGTCATTAAGATTAAAGAACAGTTATTTACAAACCAGTGTTACAAACATGAGCCTCTTAAAGGGGTCATACCGTTAATTAAAGTAAATAATGTAACTGTCTAAAATGCATGTGCAGTCAAAACATACTTACAAAGCAAAAATCCGCTCTGTTCTATGGCTCTTAAAAGAGCCTTTGGGGTGTATTCATCAGCTGTTGAGACACAAGCAGAGGGGAGAAAAAGAAAAGACATGACAATATGAGTGGGATATTACACATGTCTGTAGGAATTAAGATGTACTTCGTTTTAATTGATCTTTATTGACTAATCAGTATGGCAAATAAGAAATGCAGGGTGACTGCTAGACTGATCACTTACACAAATCAGATAGAAGTGTTAGACTGTAAAAAAGAGAGAAGATAATCATTTTCATTGTATAAATTCCAAAAAGTCTCTGATTGAATCATATATGCATGCAAAGACTGTAAAGTTACTAATAAATGGAATGCACTATCAGCGGAGTAAGCCTTAAATATTCAAGCAGCCGACAAGCGGACAGAGCGAGACAGTTCCCAGAATAGCCCCATAAAAATCTGAAATGCATGATGAGCGGAAACTGACACAATCAAAACACAATAAGTAATTAATGCAGAGTAAGAATGTTTTTTTAGTATTGCAATTGTATTATTTAATATAAAAATGGACGGATGGCGTGTCTTTGCTGTCTCCCTCTAAATGGACACGCGCCAGGTCAGAGAGGGGCATCTGCGGGCTCACAGCTGGGAGACGCGTCAATTTAAAACAATTGTGAAAGATATTATTGAGGATAAGTATATTAGTGTTTATTTGTCAAGTAATTTAAGCAATGTCAATGGACTCAATAACCCTGAACGACGAAGCTTCTCTACTTCAGTGCAAAATGACGTCACGGCAGACATTAACGGCATTTGACGACAAAAAACATAACGGGTTACGGCGCTGCGGTGGTTAGTATAGCAGGAAAAAAAGGACGAAATACAGTTTATGGAGAAGTATATGGAGTATATTTACTGAAAAAAGTAAATCCGTAGAAATTTTGACCATTTAGTGACTTTCATCTTGAAGGCCGACGGTTATGGAGAAAAGACCTGTTCCCTCAGTTCCCTTATCTACTTCGATTTTATTAGTATCTCTCTTTATATTTTATGTTACTTGTTTTGTGAGGTGTTATGTCTTTTTTATTAATTTTACTTAATTACATAAAAGTTTAAGTAGAAAGACCTTTACCTAGGAAAAATGATAAAAAAGTGAAACAATGTAGTAGTTACGTCATTATTACTTGCAGAAATAAGTTAAATGTGTCCGAGTGTCATTATATGAAAACCTGCTACAAATGTGGTGGTGATGTGCTTAATACTGCTCACTATCAGGAAATAAACCTAAACCATATTACAATTACACAAGCGGGTACAGTTCTGAGTTCTCAGAAGAGAAAGAAAAAGAAAAACAACATTCATAAGAGTAAGATATGTAAAACTAACAATATAAAGATTCTAGCACCCCCACACAAACAAAACAAACAAAGGTTTGGTTGTTTAGAATTTTTTTTTTTTTTTTTTTTTTTTTTTTTTTTTTTTTTTTTTTTTTTTTTTGTGTTTTTTTTTTTTTTTTTTTTTTTTTTTTTTTTTTGTTTTTTTTTTTTTTTTTTTTTTTTTTTTGGAAAATTAGCATATTGACTTTCTCAGGAGAATCTGGGATATCTGATTACTGGACTGTGGGGAACTTGACTCTTTCAGACAGTGCTGAGGAGCAGAGTCAGGTGCTGGACTGCTGTGAGAGAAGAGGAAGAGTGTCTTTCTTACCCCAGCAGCAGAAGGCAGGCTCTTCTGAGGGAAGTACAGGAGGGTGACACTTCACTCTTGATATTTTCATGGAGGATTGATGCAGTGTTTTTCTGTAGAACAAGGCTCCTCCTCAGCACTTGATCTTCTTCATCAAAGAGTTCCTCCAGTGGAGAGTCAGAGACTCTAGATGCCTTGCAAACGGGAAACTTTAGTAAAATTTACCATCTATTACTTGTAGTCAGTTTATGTTTTTATTATAAACAACAGGCAAAGGTCGGAGAAAATTGATGTAAAATGTGATCAAAATTCAGTTAAAACAGTAATATTGTGAAATTTAATTTAAAATAACAGCATCCTATCTTTATTCCAATTTTACAGTTTATTCCTGTGATCAAAGCTGAATTTTTTCAGTAGCCTTTAATACAGTCTTTCAGTGTCCACATTATCATTCTCCATACTGACGTGATGCTCGAGAAACATTATTATCAATGGTTGAAAACAGTTGTGTACTTGGAATTTGGGGGTAAATCGGATTATATATTTTTTCCAGAAATATTTTCTGAATACGAAGTTCAAAAAGATTTAAAGAAATATTAAAAGCCTTTGTAACATTATAAAAGTCTTATAACAAATTTAACAATTACTGATCCTGCTAGTAATGTCTTCCAAGAAAAAAAATACTAATGACTCCACCCTTTTGAAACCATAGTGTCACAAAAATATCGTGCAGAACCCACTGTTTTCAACATTGATAATAAAGCAGAAATGTTTCTTGAGCAGCAAATAAGCATATTAGAAGGATTTCGACGATCATGTGACACATGAAGACTGGAGTAATGATGCTGAAAATTCAGCTTTGATCACAGCAAAAAATTACATTTTACAATATATTTCAAACTTTGACCACAGTGGGCATTACTATCATTTAAAGTAAAACACAACTTGTAATAATGCACACATTCTCAAAGAACTTGCATTGTGGTGATTACTTCCTTCCCTCACTGCTGTCGTCTTCATTCGTTCCCAGACTTCCTGATTTTTCATCTTTCCCTTGAATCTACACAAAAATAAACAAATAAAAATAATTAAACAAATAATTTTATAGACAATGTGGATAAGTCACCCGAGACTTTTTTTTGATGGTGGCCACAATCTGTGAATCTTCCTTTTTGAAATCTTAAGTGGTTCTCCAGCTTCCAAAGGAAAGGCAGATTCTGGGGCCATTTTCACAGAGATTTTTATCTTACTACTAGGCGTCCTAGCTAGCAGATTTAGCTTAAAACTTAGTCACTAGACCTTTTATATTCCAGAACAGTTTAAGACAAGGAGTGACCGTGCATTCTGTGTTGTGGCTGCAAGGCTTGGGAACTCACTACCATATCATGTGAAAACTCGGGTTTCTAGAAATCTTTTAAAAAACAATCTTTTTGGACAAGCTTTAACTAACAATATATTCTGAAGCAAATTTTGTGATATGAGTGGTATTGTACAGCGGTATTTAACTATTTGATTTCTTTTATATAAGCACTTGGACTTCGGGTCGTTTTTTTGAAAGTGTACGTATATTAAAGACATTTGCTTACTTTTATACTGAACTCTCAAAAGTGTACCATATAAGACACATTAACTTTAAAATGTACAAATGTCTTACATGAGGCAGCCCCAATCCCACAGACAGACAAGATCCAGCATCCATGTCACAAAAAAAATCTGTGGAACACATCAAAGTGAGGTGGTTGTGTATGATTTAGGATATGGGACGAGCATTTACACTGGTCAAAAATCCGGTAGACTCCAATATTTTTTTAAACATTTAAAAATGACTAGGAGCGGGGAGGTGCTCATAAAGGCAGTGGTTTCACAATTGTGGTCTGGGGACCCATAGTACCGCCATTTTGTATGTCTACTGGTTAAACCACTTGATTAGATAGCAGTTTGGGAAGAGATCCATGAACTAAAGGACTCATGCAGTAAAGAACTGGTCAAAATGTTGCGTGCTGTGCCGGACCCCAGGTTCCAGAATTGACACATTGTGTAAGGTACTCTGCTCAGCTCGTAATTTTCTCAACCACAAAGCATATGAGATCAACGACTTTCAACAAAGCACCTCCTGACTGGGGCAAAAACTAAAACCAGCTTGCAGGCTCTGGAAAGTAAACACTAATCATATCTAGCAGGGCTCCAGAAAAAAAAAATCAAATAAGGAGCCATTGGCTCTTATAAGAAACAAAATTAGGCGCCAAATTATTTTTACAGAATAAACGTTTTTTTTTTTTTAACACTAACATTTCAGTCATACTATCATGTGTTTGTGTCTCATCTTTTCTTGTCTTTATCAGCATTTTAATCCACCTTGTAGATGACCTGGGAACTAAGGTTCACTTAAAAGTGGTAACTAAATGTTTTTTCCAACTTGAAATATACAGTCACAAATAATTGCTCATTACACAGAATCTGTACCAATATCAAGGACCATAACTCTGTCGCATCATTGGCCTCCGAGTGTAGTTGGGATCCATCAAGGCAGGGGCCTATAAACTGTTGTATGTCTTGCACAATCAGGCTGTTTTTGTCATTAGTAGAAACATGCGGTGGGGAATTTATATAGGAGGAGTTGAATTTATCTTTAGCGTTTGCATTCTCTTATCTTGTAAATATACGATATGCATATGGAGCATGAATTTAAGCAAAATGGTCCTTTTATACCGTTTCTTGCTGACTGATGAATGTATGAACGCTGAATGTTATTCGCGGTAAAGTATGATAAGTGCAGTGGTTACAAGCTTTACAAGTTTTCCACAGTTTGAAATGCTGATGAGCGATTACATGAGACATTTTCGTAAGTTGTACTGAGGTATTTATAAAGTAGTCTACCTTTTGATGTTAATTCGTGTCATTTTGACTATAGTAGTAGTAGTATATTGTTATTAATGGCATGTCAGCATCTTAGACTATTTTTATGGCAAAACTTTCGTATATATTAGTAAGAGAATATATGGGTTAATGTGCCACTCCTGCCGCATTAAGGAGCACAACACTGGATTTATGTTTGAATGTCGTTAGGAATTGGCAAAATTTTAAAGCTGATGCCTAAGCTACTTTGTTATGAAAAGCTAACAAAGCACAAAACGTACTGCATACTGAGACAGCAAGTGTGCTAATATATAATAAGAAAGTTCAGCATTAACAGAACACAGCACTTACTATAGAGCTTGATACAGAAGCCATAGTATCGTTATAAATGAAAATTGTAATGAGATTGTGAATATCCCACATCGACAGCTGTACCTGTTGTAATTTGTGCAAGGTGTGCAATAAACAGACACCGCTTGTCTGCCACTTTTAGTTGCCTGTCTCCGTCATGTCGATCTCTCCTCGCCGCTGCAACATTAGCTGCGTTAGGTGTGCGTCAGCGCGGAATGGGCAGAGATGGGACTGTTTGAAAGTTTTTTTTCCAAATAAAAACATTGATGAGCTCGTCTCAGTTTATTCGTCAACATACAAAAGATGTGATCCCAAAAGCAATCAGGAAAAAAAAAACAGACATGCACATTTTTAAGTCCATAAGTAATGATATAGTGGCCAGTGGCGACTAAGCAAATATGATACTTCACTCGCAATTAATACTTTTTGCCCAATGTGACCATTGTAGTCACAGTCTGGAGCCCTGCCATCTAGCTAGGATTATCTGATTTGTGAATTCCAACCCTGTGGATTACCTGTCTCTTCTCCTGAGCCTTTTGTCGTGTGGGTCCAGGAAGGCTGCTTGTATGTCTGGATACTGCTGCACAAATCTTTCAACCATGAGAAATGCAGTTCCAGCATGTCTTCACATTCAGGACAACAGAATGGCCAGGCAGGTCTAAAACATATAACACACTGAAATCAGTTTGAATCTATTTAATCTTGCCTGAGTGATGCTGAAACATTTTTTTGGTCCTGTAGCTTAATATCATGTTTCGTACGATCAAGGTTCAGGAACCAAATAATACCAGTTCTGAAACCCCTCTCTACTTGTAATCATTGTTGTCTTGTTGCTGCTGCCCAGACTGTCTCTCCACCTGCTGATAAAAAAAAGAAGAAAAGTATGCTAGTTTTACAGCTATGAAACTACAAACATTTAAACTACTGGGTGGTAACAGATGAGCATTTTTTCTTATAAGAAACTCAGTGAATCATTGACTCAACTGGTGGCAGTCAGGACCTAAAAAATTTATGTTCATTAAAGATTTGTTAAAACTAAAGTATCAGATCTATTTGTGAATGAAACGTCACTAGCATAAAAAGCACGCATGTAAAAAAGACAATTAACACCAATAACGAGCAGATTACAATTTATAGGCTTGAGGGAGAAAGGCGCAAATTATTAATCCCACATAAACTGAGCGTAATTTCGGCAACCTCGGTCTAATTAAACGGTTCTACATAGGTTTATTCAAGTTATGGCTAACAGCTAGCATGAGCTGCATCAAGCGTAAGAGGGAGGCAGTCAAACAAACCACTACGGTGTAAGTTGAAAGTAATAATGTATAGTTTTATCCTGTTAAATTTCAAATAACTACATCTATGGTCTTCTAAAAGTCATATCTGACGATTCCACCTTTGAAATAAGAGGCTATTCTATACTGACCGACCGACGCAATATAAACATAAGTTGCATACGCCAATATAGACTATGCACGGCGGTAGTATGCTTTTTACTCAAGAGAAAACTTACCTGTCCATCCAAAAATGTGGCCGGGATTCTCTCTGAGCAAGAGCAAGAGATGAGCCACTTCATCGGGCCTGCGGTAGTGAGCGAATTCAGAGCCGACGTGATGAACTGGAAAACAAAGCAATGACCGAAGTATACTTCTGCCTATGCTTGGCCGACACTGTTGATGTAGAGGTAATGTGCCGCGTTTCCGCTGGCCGACGTCGGCCAGACGGACTGTGCTGTGAGGGTAACTAGCTTCACTTTTAAAAGTGGATTCATTCACAAACGTTTAATTTATATGAGACCCAAATCACCAACAAAAGTTGAAGATGGACTCTTCATGTGACAGTGTGGGTGGCTCTTAAAAGAGCCGTTGGGTTTGTGGTTTAAAGGCTTTTAACCTCCGAAACCGTACAAGGTGCGTCCCTGTCGTTTGAGCGCGTACACCACGTCCATGGCGGTGACGGTCTTTCTCTTGGCGTGCTCGGTGTAGGTGACCGCATCGCGGATCACGTTCTCCAGGAACACCTTCAGCACCCCGCGGGTCTCCTCGTAGATCAGACCGGAGATGCGCTTGACGCCGCCGCGGCGCGCGAGACGGCGAATGGCGGGTTTGGTGATCCCCTGGATGTTATCGCGCAGAACTTTACGGTGTCGCTTAGCGCCTCCTTTCCCGAGTCCTTTACCGCCTTTGCCTCTTCCAGACATGATAGAGATCTTTCTTGCTTCAATCAAGTGAGAAAACGAATAAGAGACAAGAGCGGCAGGGAGGCCTTTTACATCTGCTTACAGGACCTAACTGAAACCAGCGCGTCACATGGCGCACCCCTCCCCCGCTAGTTAGAGCAGGAAACAATGAGGTTTAATCCAAACCTGATCTAACAGCGTCTGTTACACTCCGGAGCAGAAGGTGGCGGTAATGCACCTATTTGCGTTGGTGCCAGCCGCCGTTAAAAACCAAGAAGAAGAACAGTGTCTGTCCTGGAAGCACAAAATATGGGTTTAAAGGGGTCATATGACGTTGCTAAAAAGAACATTATTTTGTCTATTTGGTGCAATGAAATGGTTTATGCGGTTTAAAGTTAAAAAAAAAAAAACATTATTTTTCACATACTGTACATTATTGTGTCTCCTCTATGCCCACCTTTCTGAAACGCGTCGATTTTTACAAAGCTCATCGGTCTGAAAAAGCGAGGTGTGCTGTGATTGGCCAGCTATCCAATGTGTTGTGATTGGCCGAATACCTCAAGCGTGAGACGCAAATGTTACGCCCCTCACATACTGTTGATGCCGTGTCCGGCCGGAGCAACGAGACATAAACATTAAAACCCATTATAAACGAGGCATTTGTTGCATACAGTGGGATTATTTTTTTCCAGCGATGAACAATAAAATATTGACAGACCAATCAGATCCACCAGACTTAAAGACTGAGCATTTTATGGCAGCAAATACAGAGCAGCTTATAATAAACGAACAGAACAGTATCATCTGTTGGTGGGATGATGTAAGAAAAAGTGAAGACGTGAAGATCTGATGGCCAATGCAACTTATATTCTCTTTATACCAGCCGACCCCGTCCAGTGAACAAAGGTCTCCATGTTCCCTTTTTAGCTGACTTGCGTTAAACCGGAGCTCGTCTCAGGATCGATAACCCCTACACGAACCACTCCTGTCAGCGGCAAATCATGTTTTCCTCCCTACAGTACTACTTTACGTCTTTCACCCTTTTTCTCTCAAAATGTAAATTAAGTTTCGTCTTAAATGTAAATTGCGGATAACAATTAAAGTGATAGCCTTCCGTTCCCACATCTTTGATAGATTTTCAGGTGGGAACAACCAAATGTTAAGGTGATAATATTAAACAGAATCCATAGCAGTTATTTTATGTACCCTTTTGGTCAGCAGATGGTTATTGACGACCTGCTGCTTCTCCCACGCTATCCCCGGAGGTAATGTTACTATTTACTTATGATTAAGATCGGAAAGAACTATCTATATGATAATTAAGCTCTTGTAGAGAAAGGAGAATAGTTTAATTGGAGTGGAAGTTTGGTCGAGGCAGACTATAATTTCTTACAATCTCAAAAATAGTTCTCATTATAGTTCTTGTTCTTGGTGTGAACAGCTTTAAGTGATCTGATTTGGCCAAATTAATTGAAGATCTGATTTGTCACGTGACAAGTTAAACTAGCATTTCCAGACTCTTGCTTCTTAGACAGATGCGTTCAATAAAAATCAACATGGAAAGAAAGGCAAGACTATGAGGTGTGGACAGATATTACGTACTGTTGGAACAGGAAGAGACAGCACCAATTTGTAAAGATTAATAAAGAATACAATGGACTTAATATAAACTTTATGATATAAACACTCTTACAATGGGCACAATCTGCTTGGGAGTTGAGGCAATGGCCAATGACAGCAGTAGGAGTAAAAGACTTTTGTACGAGTATGCTTGTGCAGTATCATATGAATTTGCAGACTTGGTAAATTGTATGAATTATTACTACTTCAGCATGAGACTTTTCTGGGGGTTCTTCCTGATGGGGCCGTAGCGTATGTAAACCAAAGTTTAAGAAATGTCTCTGCAGTAAAGTTCAGTCAAAGTGCTCAGACCGACACAGACGTACCATTGGAAGTGTTTGCCTTTGCAGCTTTTGGTCTTCTCCATAAACACACAAGATGGTCAAATTCAAATCCCATGACAGGCCTTCCTTTGGTCTTCCCTTTCAGCTTAAATGAAGGGAAATATAAACATGTTGAGACAGTGTGTTAAAAATGATCTGTGACCAAAATATTTGATTAACACATAATATAAGGATGCGTTCATTAAAGCAAATCAGTTTTAACTAAATGTCTTCAACATTACCTTTGAAGGACTTGTTCAGCCTCCTTGACAGCTTCTTCAAGATCAGCACTGGGAGCATCGAGTTGAAGTTCCCTGTTAATTCTAGCAGAGAGAGAGAGAGAGAGACTTTTACAAGAGATGGCTTCTTTAAAGAGCTGCTGGAGTATGTGATCTGATGTAACTGCAAGACAGAAAAAAAATATTGAATTACAATGACTTCACAAAAAGGTATTAAAGGCGTGGCAAGCATTGTGGTTACTGTGCTTTACAAATAGTATAGAGTAAAAACACAGTTACTGTGGTAAAACCATGGTAAATGCTGTGGTTATTGTGCTTTAGTAACTACAAATACCACAGTAAAACTACGATTACTGAGGTAACGTTAAGCCCATAGTAAGTGTTGTGGTTATTATGCTTTAGTAACTACAAATACCACAGTAAAACTACGATTACTGAGGTAACGTTAAGCCCATAGTAAGTGTTGTGGTTATTATGCTTTAGTAACTACAAATACCACAGTAAAACTACGATTACTGAGGTAACGTGAGGCCCCCCCTTTTCCCCCCCCAACCCCATAAGGGGTTGGGGATGGATTGGGGTGAGGGAGCGGGGGAGTGTTGTGGTTATTATGCTTTAGTAACTACAGATACCACAGTAAAACTACGATTACTGAGGTAACGTTAAGCCCATAGTAAATGTTGTGGTTATTATGCTTTAGTAACTACAGATACCACAGTAAAACTACGATTACTGAGGTAACGTTAAGCCCATAGTAAGTGTTGTGGTTATTATGCTTTAGTAACTACAGATACCACAGTAAAACTACGATTACTGAGGTAACGTTAAGCCCATAGTAAATGTTGTGGTTATTATGCTTTAGTAACTACAGATACCACAGTAAAACTAAGATTACTGAGGTAAGCTCATAGTAAGTGTTGTGGTTAATATGCTTTAGTAACTACAAATACCACAATAAAACTACAATTACTGAGGTAACGTTAAACCCATAGTAAATGTTGTGGTTATTATGCTTAAGTAACTACAGATACCACAGTAAAACTAAGATTACTGCGGTAACGTTAAGCCCATAGTAAGTGTTTTGGTTATTATGCTTTAGTAACTACAGAAACCACAGTAAAACTACGATTACTGAGGTAACGTTAAGCCCATAGTAAGTGTTGTCGTTATTATGCTTTAGTAACTACAAATACAACAGTAAAACTACAATTACTGCGGTAACGTTAAGCCCATAGTAAATGTTGTGATTATTATGCTTTAGTAACTACAAATACAACAGTAAAACTACAATTACTGCGGTAACGTTAAGCCCATAGTAAATGTTGTGATTATTATGCTTTAGTAACTACAAATACAACAGTAAAACTACAATTACTGCGGTAACGTTAAGCCCATAGTAAATGTTGTGATTATTATGCTTTAGTAACTACAAATACCACAGTAAAACTAAGATTACTGCGGTAACGTTAAGCCCATAGTAAGTGTTGTGGTTATTGTGTGCTTGATGTTAAACTATCCGAATAGACCCACAGTAAAACTACGATTACTGAGGTAACGTTAAGCCCATAGTGAGTGTTGTGGTTATTATGCTTTAGTAACTACATATACCACAGTAAAACTACGATTACTGTGGTAACGTTAAGCTCATAGTAAGTGTTGTGGTTAATATGCTTTAGTAACTACAAATACCACAGAACCACTCCGATTACTGAAGGTAACGTAAAGCCCATAGTAAGTGTGTGTTATTATGCTTAGGTAACTACAGTACCAGCAAGTAAAACTCGATTACTGAGGGTCCCGTTAAGCCCCATAGTCCATGTTGTGGTTATGGATGCTGTAGTAACTACAATCCCACACAGTCAAACTACCGCTTACTGAGGTAACGTTAAGCCCATAGTAAATGTTGTGGTTATTGTGCTTTAATTACAAATACCACAGTAAAACTATGGTTACTGAGGTAACGTTAAGCCCATAGTGAGTGTTGTGGTTATTATGCTTTAGTAGCTACAGATACCACAGTAAAACTACGATTTCTGATGTAACGTTAAGCCCATAGTAAGTGTTTTGGTTATTATGCTTTAGTAACTACAGATTCCACAGTAAAACTACGATTACTGAGGAAACGTTAAGCCCATAGTAAGTGTTGTCGTTATTATGCTTTAGTAACTACAGATACCACAGGGTACCAACATACGCTATGACCCCCGCCCCGCCTCACCGCCCCCCCACCCCGGTACGTTAAGGCCCTCGTAAGTGTTGGGTTATTATGGACTTTAGTAACTACAAATCCCAGAAAACTCCCGAATTACTGCCGGTACGGTAAGCCTATCCGTACAGTGTTGGGGTTATTATGACTTGCGTCACCCCCCTACCACAGTCACACTACGCTTCCTGAAATGGTCAGTTTCAGCCACTCGTACGCGTGGTGTTCTTATGCTTTTAGTAACTAACATCTACACGTAAACTCGATTCTGATGGGTAACGTTACGGCCCATGAGTACGGGTGTGGTATTTCGGCTTTGTGCCAACCACTACCCACCGTCACAACTACGCACTTACTGAACATATAGGTCAGTCCGCCATCGATCAATGTATGTGGGGTATCATTCTGCTTTAGTCCCAGACCAGCTACCACCAAGTTCCAGACAATGATTACTGGGGTACCCGTTAAGCCATAGATAGGTGGTGGTTATTATGCTTAGGTGCAACTACATGCTTATTCACAGTAAAACATACGATTCCTGAACAGGGTCCCGTTAAAAGCCCATAGTATAGGTGGTGTGTGGTTCGGGTTCGGGCCTTAGTCACGTACACAATCGGAATACCCCAGCCACCACGCTTCCTGAGGTCACGTACAGCCATCGGCAGTGTGTGGCTTATTCTGCCTTTAGTACTGCACTACCTCCCCCCGTAAACACTCCCGCTGGCACTGAGGTCCAGTTCCGCCCCTAGTCCGTTGTTGTGGTTATCTGCTCTTAGTCCTACAGTACCCCCGTTCCCATCTCCGATTACTGCGGTCCCGTAAGCCGCCTATGTAAGTCGTTGTGCGTACGTATGTCTGCTTTCGTCCCCCCCGATCACCACCGTTTAGCCCCTAAACGGATTACGTGAAGGAAACAGGGGGTCGTTCGCCCCGCTGGGTCCGGTTGGGTTCTATGCTTTCGTCCCTCCCGCTAACCCCGTTTCCCCCCTAACCGGATTTCCTGCGGGTAACGTTCGCATCGTCCTGTGCTTGTGGTTATTCTGCTTAGTAATAACCGCGCTCCCGTGTAAAACTACGATTACTGCCGAAGGGTACCGTACCTTACGCCGTCGTCAGTGTTGGGTTCTTATGCTTTCGTCCCTCAGCTCCCCCCAACGTTCCCCTCGCTTCTGCGGGGTCCCGTTCGCCCCTCGTCCATGTGTGGTTCTTATGCTTTAGTTTAATCACCCTACCCCCAGTCCCACTACGAGTCCTGCGGTCACGTTACGCCATAGGTCAGTGTTGTGGTTCTTGTTGCCCCTGTGTAGTCAACTACCCGCTCCCACCGTCCAACTACGCTTTACCTGCGGTACCGTTCCGCCCTGTAAGTGTGTGGTTCTGATGCTTTCGTATCCCCACTCCCCCGTTAAAACTACGCTTCCTGATTGTAACGTTCCGCCATCGGCCGCGTTTGTGTTCTTCTGCTTTTGGTCCCTACCTGACTTACCCCCCCCGTAAACCTACGCTTCTGCGGTACGTTCCGCCCCATCGTCCGTGTTTGTTATATGCCTTCGTCACTACCCGCTCCCACCCCCGTGTCCGCAACTTGTCGATTACGTGAGGTCCCCGTTCTGTCTAGGCCCTCGTCACCGTGTTTGTGGTTCCTCTGCTTCTTTGTCATCCCCGTACCCCCGTCCCACTCCGCTTACTGCGTCCCGTCCCGCACTCGTAAGGTTGTTGTGTTTTACGCTTTGGCACTACCGATACTCCCCGTCCCCCTCTCCTTACTTGCTTCTGTCTCCGTTACTGCCATCGCCGTGTTGTCGGTTAGTTATGCTTTAGTAATACACACGGGAGTATCAAAGTAACCTCCGCTGGCACCGGGGGGTAACGTTCCGCCCATCGTACATGTTGGGTTATTATGCTTTGTAGACTACGCAGCTACCACCGTAAACCCTACGCTTCCTGCACCGCGTTAAAGTTCCAGCCCCCTCGTCCGTGTTGTGGTATTAATGCTGTGTCGCCCTCCCGATCCTCCAGGTAAACAGCAGTTAAGTCTACATGGAGGTACCCGTTTAAGGCGCCTCGGAAAGTTGGGTATTGAAGCTTTGTAGTAAACTCCAGCTACACGTCGAACCCCATCCACGTATTTACCTCAGGTATTAAAACACCCCACATAATCTACCCCAATATGTCGACTCCACCCTCCGCTGTATGAGTACGTTAAGCCCTCCTAAGTGGGTGTGGTTATTATGCTTGTATCGACGAGCCGAGTTACCAGTCAAACTCCGAGCTTACTGAGCCCCGGTAGACGTAAAAGCCTTAGTCGTGTGTGGTTATTATGCTTAGTAACTACCGCTGCCCCCCCGTACAACTGAAGTACGAACTATGCGTGCGGAACCCGTTCAGGCCATAGTCAGACGGTTTGTGGTTATATGCTTTAGTAACTACAGGCATAAACCACCGTAGAAAAATACGCTTGTAATGGGGGACCGTTTACGACCCTAGTAGTTTGTGGTTATTCGGGCTTTAGTAATACGTACCAACAGGGTTAAAACTACGCGAGTTCATGACGCGAGGTAACGTTGACGCCCCAGTCGTCGTGATCGTGGAGTGATTAGTGCGAAGTTCGGTGAGATAACGATAACACCGGTAAACTCTGGTTCTGAAGACCCGAGGGGGGGAGTAAGATGGGCGGGCACACGGGTCGACATGTAGAGTAAAGGAGTATGTTGATGAGTGACGGTATGTTGCTTTAGTAACGTAGGAGACATACGCACCACGTAAGCCGCTCAACACTACCACGATCCTACGTGAAAACTGGAAGCGTTTATGCAAGCAACGCCATCAAGTAAAGTGTTCGTCGGTACTGATTACGGACATTAAGTAAACTAACAATACACCGTCACCACACTAGATGACGATGAGCTACGTTAAGCCCATATAGTAAGGATTGTGGTCTATTAGGATTTAGTAAAACCGATTACACAAGATAAAACTACGATAACTGACGCGCTGGTAATCGTGTAAGCCCATAGTAAGATGTTTGTGGTTTATTAGGCTTTAGTAACGACAAAATAACACAGTAAAAACGATATGAGGTAACGTTACGCCCATTAGTAAGTGTTGTGGTTATTATGTAGTAACTACGATAACAGGTCCAACTACCCGATTACTGAGGTAACGTTAAGCCCATAGTAGTTGGTTGGTTTATGGTAGTCATCAGAACCGTCACGATTTCGGGTCATGGATTGTTATTCAACCACCAGATGTCACCATCCGACGTCTCAGGTTCTCGTCAGCCCCGCTTACAGAAGACTCCCCAACAGGATCCAGCGCTTTTCTGAGGTAGTGAGGGAAGGTATGTGATCACCGCAAAGCAGTATTGTTGCTGACGCAGGGGGTACGCGCCATCCATGGGCACGCACTGATATGGCTGAGAGTATTTAGGCATATCGCTCGACTGTTCAGGGAGTTACGGAACTGTTTATTGATCGTTTTTCTGCGATGGCCATACATCAACACTCTTGTCGGGCTAAGCTTAGGCGGCGAGGGTTCCACATCATCATCGACTCAGAGTTTTCATGAGATAATGCTTTTCCGTGGATGCCTGATCGGAGGACTCTGTTGATTTCTGTGGGTGTTGCGAGAGGCAGACCGACGAGCCATCATTGTGTGTGATGAAGTGGGGGCGTGTGTATGCTACAGAGCACGCTGACAACCCATGCGACCTCTGGCAGCCGCAGGAGCATGATCACGCCAACGCTGGCGGCAGCACAGAGCACCGCTCACAAACCTGGCCAGCGCGACAGCTGAGCACACGTCCAGAGGCGGCCCAACCGATTCAGTCTCAACCGCCCGCCGTCCCACTTCTGTTCTTCTGAGTTCAGTCAAGCCACAGTCACTTTCGAGTCTAAGTCTCCGTCCCCCCATGCGTTGCTCATTCCCGCGTCACCAGTCTGTACAGTTGATGTTCCGGTCGATAAGGGTTCTTAGTCACCGGTTGCTGTCTCTGAGTCAAAATGACGTCCCAGTTTCTTATCTGAGTCGGTCACAGTCACCGCTGACTCTGCCTGAGTCTGTGATACGTCCACCAACATGGTCGTCATCGCCGTCCACGTCGTCACCGTTGTTCTTCTGGTTCGTTCGTCACAGCTGATACTTCCTGCGTTGCAGTCACGTCCGGTTGACATCATGCGTTGTCTGGCACCAGTTGCTCGAGAGAGTAAACGTCCGTTCCCGTTCCTTCTCTGGTTCGTCGGTCCAACGCTAGGCGTCCCGTCTTTCGTCCGCTCTTCTTCCCCCCCCCAGCGTCCAAGGTTCGTCCCGTGGCTCCTTCCTGAGCGCCGTTAGTACCGTTGTTAGGTGACGTCCCGTCACCGGTGATCTGTCTGCGGTACGTCAATGTCCACCGTCACCTTTTGAGTACCCGTCCGCACGAGCTCATTTTGGGTCGAGGTTAGACCTGTGATAGTCTGAGTCAAATAAGTAGTCCGGTTATTATCTGGTTGGTAATGTCACAGTTGTCAGTCTTCATGAGTCCCTTAAACGCTAACAGCCCTCGATCATCGCCGGACACGAAGCTCCACCGAGCGTCCGCACCGTTCCCCTGTTTTAGGAGATCCTTGTCGTTCCGCTGTTCCGTCAGAGTCTGTTCGTCTCACTGTTCGAGGTCCTTCACGCTAGAGTAGCTCCGGTCCCGTCAGATCCCACCTCGTTATTATCCCAGTGACTGCAAAGCGTGAGCACGTGCATCATCGAGAGGTCATGTTTCTTGTTGTTCCAACCCGTTTCGCAATAGGTACATGTCATTTCGTATTTTTGTATTCAAAGGCGGGTATTCCCTGTGGGGGCACTGTTGCAATGTATGGTGTGTTGCAGCCCCGGGGCTCCTCCCAACCCCATTCCTCTCACCTTATGTTTGAATGATTCCCTGTATGAAGTGGTCCGATGGGAGACGCTTTGCTGCGTTTGGGCTGATACTCCAAGAACTCCCAGAGGGCAGCCTATCCGGTCGCAGATGTCGGTGGCATGACGCTACAGTTTTCCTGGGTGGTCGGTGCTCGCTGCCTGATCGTTCCGACAGCGATCAAGTTCCAGTACCGTATGCCCCTGCTTACCAAACGCACACCATTTTCAAGCCCTATGGAAAAGCAGCCCACTAAAACCCGCAGCTGAAAATTGCAGTTTCTCAGACTTGGGGACATCCCGATAAATAACATTAGATACAGGTACGATATACCTCAACAACCTAACACCATATAAACAACAAATCTACCAACATAAGGTAAAATGGGGCAGCACGGTATGGTGCCCCGTGAATGTTTCTCTTACTGAGGTGGCGCTAAGCCCAAACACAAGCAACAACCTCCACCTGCCCCTCGAAACTGCTAAACCGCCCCCCGAGTGACCGAAACCTTGAACCGAAACTCTCAATGTGTCCTGGGGTACTGCTGTTTGGAACCTCCAGCACCGGGTATAGGCGGGCACCCACTGCAGAACATCCAGAGGTGTCAGTAGTACCCACCTTTGAACTTCCTGCTCGTCCTGTTCCGGGCCAAGGAGGCCGTCTATGAACTCTCTGCTCGTCATGTCACGGCTATAGAGGCCGTTTAAGAACTCTCGCTCATCCTGTTCGGCAGGAGGCCGTCTATGAACCGATCTGCTCGTCCTGTCCCGGCAAAGGGGCACCTATGAACTATCTGTTGTATTGTCCGGCCTAAGGAGGTCCGTCAGTGAGGATCTGCCTGTTCTGTTCGGCAGGAGTCGTTGGGAACTATGTTGTTTGTCCTGTCACGGTTATGGAGGCCGTCTGGGAATCCTCATTCTGTCCTGTCACGGTTATGGAGGCCGCTTGTGAACTTTTGTCTTGTCCCGACCCAGCCAGGGAGGCTGACCCTGAACGCTCAGTCTTGTCTATCAACCACAATGTTCTGTCTCTGTTGTCTGTCTCTACTCTCTCGTTGTTACATTCTCCGCCATGGTCTCCTGATCGGTGTGTTTCACCAGGGGGGTTTCCTGTTCCCTCTGCCCCGCCGTGGTGGTCTACTGTCTGGTTATGGTGGTCCTCTCCTCCGCCGTGGTGGTCTATTGTCTGGATTTGGTGGTCCTCTGCTCCGCCAACGATGGTGGTCTACTGTTGGTTTCTGGTGGTCTCGCTCCGACCGTGGTGGTCGACTGTTGGGTATGGTGGTTCCTCGATCCACCGTGGGGTTTACTGTTGGTCTGTGGTCCTTGCTCCGCCGTGGTGGTCCTGCCGACGCCGAGGTGGCTTACTGTCGGCTACGGTGGTTTTCTTGGCTCCGCCGTGGGGATTCGGTCCCATCTCCTTGACGGTGGTGGTCCTCAGGCTCCGCCGGGCTCTGCCTGACGTCCTCTACGGTCGGCTACCATACTCCGTGGACACTTGAGACCCTCCGTCAACATCCCCCTGTCCGCCTACTCGCTCCAGCGCGCCACCTGGAAATCGTGTAGTGTTGGAGGCTCGGGAAGCAGCTCCTTGGGGAGGGAGCGAAACAGGGGGGGCTCTGTCCAGCAGTCGGTTCATGTACTTCCGTTCAATCACCACCAGAGGTCACCTTTCCATTACATTGACTCTCGCACAAAACAAACTGTTGCATAGCACCCCGGACTACAATTCCCATCATTCTTTGCACAATTTGCACACTGCACTGATTGCACTCATTTCACACAGCTGTTTCTAATCACCTCACACACTATATAACACCCACTCTAACCACAATTCTCTGCTGAGTATTGTTTAGCCCGTACCCCTTTCCGAGTCTCCGTGTTTCCTTGTTTTGCCTTGCCTGGGTCTGAGTTTTATCCTGTTTCTGATCGTTTCCTGGATTTCTCCCTTAGTCTTGCTCCTTCTGATTCTGTCTGCAGTTCATCGCCCCACGCTAGCCCTAGGAAGATCTGTGTTTTGCCTACCAACATTACATGATAATGCCTCTGTGTTACCGACCCTGCATGCTTTTATGAACGGCGGGTCTTACACCACAATTAAAGACTTTGCATTGGTACCCGACGTCTCACGTCGCGTGAGCCCGTTACAATACCACAGTCAACACGATTTACCTGATTGGGTAAGACGTTAACCATAGTAAATGTTGAGCACAGAGGTTATTATGCTTTAGTAACTACATATACCACAGTAAAACTACGATTACTGAGGTAAGGTTAAGCCCATAGTAAATGTTGTGGTTATGTTTTAGTAACTGCAGATACCACAGTAAAACTACGATTAATGAGGTAATGTTAAGCCCATAGTAAGTGTTGTGGTTATGCTTTAGTAACTACAGATACCACATTAAAACTACGATTACTGAGGTAACGTTAGGCCAATAGTAAGTGTTGTGGTTATTATGCTTTAGTAACTACAGATACCACATTAAAACTACGATTACTGAGGTAACGTAAAGCCCATAGTAAGTGCTGTGGTTATTATGCTTTAGTAACTACAAAAACCACAGTAAAACTACGATTACTGAGATAACGTTAAGCCCATAGTAAATGTTGTGATTATTATGCTTTAGTAACTACAAATACAACAGTAAAACTACGATTACTGAGGTAACGTTAAGCCCATAGTAAGTGTTGTGGTTATTATGCTTTAA
>JADLZN010011601.1:60901-89629 GCA_018155175.1 Sinocyclocheilus anophthalmus
GGTATGCTTTAGTAACTACAAATACCACAGTAAAACTACGGTTACGGTGGGAGAAGCATGGTAAATATGTTGTAGTTACTGTGCATTGGCTACACATGACAAGGTCGAGCAACAGTTAGGCTACTGTGGTAAAAATATGGTAAATGTGTGGACTTTTTACATGATCACGATTATCACGCGATACCGGGTAGGTTGATTTATTGTGCTGTCATCAGCCATGTCTAAAAGCTGAAGACCCTTGTCACAACATGATTAAAAACGGTTTTATTTATTTATTTATTTCAAACTGCAACAGGTCTATATACAGTAGAAGTTAGCTTAGGCTAATGGCAATGGTAGGCTAGCAGCTGTGCTAACTGAGCAGACCACTGTTCCATAATTTGAACGCATGCGCTGCCATTTTAACACATGACCCCATGTAACGTGATGCAGAAACACTGAAATAATTAAAATAATACCTTAACCACATGATCTCATTACAAAAAAAGATCGTTGCCCTTACCTGTTTGAAGGTGTACGAGCATCAGGTGAACTGCACGAACTGAGCCTCGCTGGTGACGTCACTGCCGCTGAAGATGACACGTGGTATTTGTACGCATCTGCTCTCCACTGAAGTTAATGTGAAAGATTGGCGTATCATATGCACGCAAAATTGGCATTTAGCGTATGCATTACACGCAATTAGAAAGTGTAAAGCCGTGTTATTTATACGCAGACTGATGAGAACGGGTTGTCCAAACAGAACTGGAAAAATCGTTTATGTCTTCACATAAATTGTGTAAACTATGCAGGTTTTTTTTAAAGACATCTCGTGTGGAGAAAAAAAACCCTGTTTATTCTGGGCAGTATGGCAATAGTACGGCAAAAGCATAACTTGTAGTCTACTCAGAACGACTTCAAATATAGCATACAACAACATTTACAAAAACATATAAGTACAGCAGGATGCAGGAAATGGTTGAGTATTCATTTAGGTATAAAATATCTTTATTGTAATGCTTGTAATGTCCATTTATAGTCTTTAGGTCATCAGGAATATCAGGTCATCACGTGGGTCACCCGCTCCGTAAAACACTCAAAGTACAAGATGTTCAGATAGACGTTCGATTGGTCGTTCGGACGTTTGATTTTGGCATGGAGTGCGCTCCATATATTCCATACTAAAATCAAACGTTCGAACGACCGACTGATCGAACGTAACCGAACGTCTATCCGAACGTCCTGAGCTTTGAGCGTCGTAAGGCCAATTCACACCGCACCGGCAAACACCAACAGACTAGTCTGTCGGAGTTTATTGGATCAGTGTGTTACCCCTGTTGGCACTGGTTGGAGTTGGTTTTAACCCGACTGAACATGTTTAATCGACGTTTGTTGGGTCATGGAATGTCTGAGCAGTGTGATATGATTTTCCAACAAACGACAACAAACTCTGACGTAAGCTGTGTCCCAATTCATAGGCTATGTCCTTCAAAGGACCCATTTGAAGGCCGATTACGCCACGGCGGCACGACGAGGACCGTCCCAATTCACGATGCATCCTCCGAAGGCTGCATTTGAAGGCCGATTGCGTCACCGCGGCGCGACGAAGGCTGCCGCAATTCGAACGCGACTTCAAATGCGTCCTGTGTTTCTCTAGCAAATGAAGGATACACCGATGGATCCTCCGAGCCTACCCATACGAATTCTAGCGCGCCAGTGAAAGACGAGGTTTTTATTCAAACAAAAGTGGGTGTGGTTCTGGTGGCGGCGACAAAACACTTAGTTTATAAATGTAAGTATTGTGTTTGAACGTACTGAAATAGCTTGTTTTTTTTTTCACTTGTATTTTTATCATTATTATTATTATTATTGTTGTTATTATTTTAGCGCTGTCATGCAAGATATGTCCGCAAACTTTCAAAGCAAACTTGATGATCCAGAAATATGATTTCTGGAGTATTTTGTATGCATGTCCTGCTGTCATATTTTGCAGTCCTGTCTTGATAATTTTCATAAGTCTTTCTTTTGTCTTGTTTTAGGACAGTTCTGGAGAAAATGGGGATGCTGGGAAACTTAAAAAAAGAAAAAGAAATGAAAGTTGTTCTGTACATTACTTTTGTAATTTGATTAGTTATTTGTAAATGGAGTAATTTCTGTGCATTGTTTATTTTTGTATTATAAGTTGAAACTCGTAAATAAAAGACAAGAAATAATTATAAACATTGTTTATTTTTGCAACGCAGCTTATAATTTCTAAATGAGATATTTGCTTCAATTCAACATCAGAAAAAACAACAAATTCTATGAACAATACACAGGATTGAGAGAAAAACAATTATGTACACTTTCATTCAGATGAGGTGGTGCTGCTGGATCTGGATGGGCTGCCACAATAGAAAGCCTGGTACGGGCTCTGCCAGCGGGATATCATCTGGGATGGTCTCCAGAGTGTTTGAGTGCATATTTCCACTGTCCTAACATCCTCTGCCGGCTGGTCGCTCCCGCTTCACAGCAAGTGGTATGAGGCGCCGGACTGGACAAAAGTGAAGCGAACGCGGAGAGAGAGAGCGACAGTGCGCGAGAGAGACCGAGTGTGTCCGAGAGAGAGCGAGATGCGCGAGAGAGGCGGAAAAGATGCGCGCGGAGGACCGAAAATACGTGCGCGCGAGAGACCGAGTGGTCCGAAAGAGAGCGACAGTGCGCGAGAGAGACCGAAAATACGCGCGAGAGAGACCGAGTGTGTCCGAAAGAGAGCGACAGTGCGCGAGAGAGACCGAAAATACGCGCGAGAGAGACCGAGTGCGTCCGAAAGAGAACGACTGTGCGTACGAGAGACCAAAACTGTGTCCGAAAGATGGCGACAGTGTGCGGCACGCGAGAAGAGACCGAGTGTGTCCGAAGAGAGCGACAGTGCAGCCGGCGAGACCGAAAATACGCGCGAGAGAGAACCGAGTGCGTCCGAGAGAGGGGAGTGGATTAAGAGTGAGTGAGTCTGTGAGAAATTCTAGTGTAAACGCCAAACGTATTAACGGCAATTTCCACGTGTTTAAGGGATTAGTAAGTGTAAATTTGTATAAGTTTGTTTGCACTGCATTAGATGGTACAGTGCACCGATGTACAAAGAATTTCATCCGCCTAAACACGCTGGTGTGAAATTTATGAAGAAACTATGTATTCAAGAAATTTTAAACAGCATGGAGCATTGTAATAGTTATTGGGGAACATCTCGCATTCTGTCTAGGATGTTGGACATTTGAGACACTATCAGGTAGCCGAATTATTAGTTGTAGACATGCTAACTTAAATCATGAAAAAGATATTAGACAGTTTTTAAAGTAGTCTCTTGGCATTAGGATAATCAAATTACGTCCAGCTATCGGAGTTACAAGGACAGAGCCTTCAGAAATGTATATGCCAAATGTAAAATCCTCCACCCCTTCCACTAACATCCAGCAATGCGAATATCTGTTTTTTTTTTTTTTTTTTTTTTATTTTTTTTGTGGTGTAGGACTGGGAGGGCGACCAAGGTGAGTATGTTCATTTTTATGTTTTTTAATATTTATTTGAGAAAGATTTATCTACAAGTTCATACTCCAATAGCATTAAATTATGCCAATTTATTCATGGGTAAATTTGAACAGGATCATATCTATAATAACAATCCGTCTTATTGATATATTAAGGTTTGGATGCCATATATTGATGATTGTTTGATGACAGGTTCTGAACGAGAATTAGCCTTGATCTATTTGTGTCATTCATTAATTCGAAAATATGATCAATCAATTAAATTCACACTGGAAAAGAGCCGTGATTCGATCATTTATTTGGATGTGAAAGTAACTAAGATTAAAAAGTCATTACATACAACAGTATTTCGAAAACCAACAGATAAAAATACGATATTGGCTATTGGTAATTATCATCCAGTTCCTCTAAAACGAAGTTTACCTTATAGTCAATTATGTAGATTAAAACGTAATTGTAGACTACTACATGTGAATTTATTCATATATAGGAATTGTGTTGCTTTAACTCATTTTAATGAAGTAATTTGAGCAAGCAGCAAAAAAAAAAAAAAAAAAAAAAAAAAAAAAACAAAAAAAAAAAAAAAAAAATAAATAACAATTCAGTGCAGAATTACAATGTAATGAAAATTAATTCTAAAGTGCATCTGACATAATTCCACACAAGTACATTAAGTACTAAAAGTCTGCATTTCCTTGTATATCCCTAGGTATGATCTGACCAGAGAGCAGTTGACCCAGCTAAGAGAAACAGGAATGTCATGGACAGCTATCTCTACCTGTCTGGGTGTAAGCTGTCGAACCATTCGGAGACGATGCCTTCAGTATGGCATTGAGACTAATTTCAGCACAATTTCAGATCTTGACCTCGATGCACTGATTCATTCAGTTATCAGTCATACACCTAATGCCGGAGTTACACTTGTCCAAGGCAAGTGTACAAGCATATTATATATAAAATATTAAAATGATATCTAATCGTGTCATTTTGATGTCAAGTGAGCTTATACTGATGATGATGACATTGTTCAATAGCATAGGAAGTCTCAGAAGCAGAGGACTCTCTATCCAAAGAAGACGTGTCCGGGAGCGACTGGCAGCAGTTGACCCTGTTGGCACCATGATCCGTACAAGACATGCAATTAGGAGGAGAGTATATAATGTTAGAGGACCAAATCATCTTTGGTAAGTATTACAATGACATTAGTACGTATCAGTCATATTATGTTTTTATCATGCCAGTTTGAACAAATCCTTCTCTCTCTCTTTTTTTAGGCACATTGATTCAAACCACAAATTAATTGCGTGGAGATTTGTTTCATGGGTGCATTGACGGTTATAGTCGGACTGTTATTTACCTAGAGTGCTGTACAAACAATAGAGCATATACAGTACTTACCTTTTTTCAGCAGGGTGTGGCAAGATTTGGTTTGCCTTATAGAGTCAGAGGAGATAGAGGTGGTGAGAACATTGAAGTGGCCAGGTACATGATACACAATCGAGGAAGTGAAAGAGGGAGTTTTATAGTGGGACGAAGTGTCCATAATCAGAGAATTGAGCGCCTTTGGGCTGATGTAAATAGGGTGGTGTCAGAGTTCTATAAGCAACTTTTCCAGTATATGGAACACTGTGAAATCTTGGACTCCACAAGTGAAGTCCACCTATGGGCTTTACATTTTGTGTACCTTGGGCGGATACAGCGATCAGCAAGAGAATTTTGCCAGCAGTGGAACCACCATATTTTAAGTTCCCAAACTATGACACCCTTGGCAATGTGGCACACTGGTATGTGTCAGGGTCTGGTGTCTGGTGTTCTCCCTCTCTCCTCCAGAGGGCGCCATCTCCCGGACTCCCATTCCCCAAACCCCATACACCTGTTCACTCATTACACTAATTCCCCAAACTCCACACACCTGTTCAGTCACTCACTCATCACACTCACCCTCAGCTGTGCCCCGTCTTCACTGACTATATATTTTCCTCTCACTCACCACTCGGCCTGGCTGTATTGTGTATGTAATGGTGTTCGTCGTCCTTAGACCTGTTTTTGTTTTGCCTTGTCGGCCTTTTTGTTAAATAAAGAAGTTTCACCTGCATTTGGACCCAGACCCTATTTTTCCACGGTGCCCCGTGACAGAATACAGCCAGCAGACATGGGTCCAGCAGGGAAGTTTCTTAACGTCCGCCAGGGAGACCGGAGCATTGAGGAATACGCCAGGGACTTCGTGGGAGTGGCTCGCCAGTCGGCAACGGAGAGGACCTGCTCAATGGTCTGTTTCTGGGGTGGCCTAGCCGAGCCATTCAAGTCCCCCATGCCATTCTGGGACCCCGAGGAGGCGCTGGAGGACTACATTAACCTGGCTCTGCATTTGAGCAGCTCAGCCTTCAGGGTGGAGGTAGCTGCGGAGCCCGCTCACAGTCCTCCCGAAGCGGCAATCCACGGGGCGTCAGGGGCCTCGTCTGCGTTTGTCGGTGCTCTGTGAATTGGCCTTTACACTGCGGGTGACCCACGTGATGCCAGCGTCTTGAAATTAGCTGGTGTTTAAACATTTAAGGAGCCAAGCTGCTGTGTAAAGACTATAAATGGACATTACAAGCATTACAATAATGATATTTTATACCTAAAATAATACTCAATCATTTCCTGCATCCTGCTGTACTTCCCTGAATAAGTCTTTAAAGGTGTTGGAGGCTCCCACCTGTATATGACTAAACAAAATAACATGTAGTTTACTTGAGGTTCTGCTATAAATGTGTCTATTAAAAACATTAATTTAAATTAATTATACAAAAAAATGTTTGAAATTAAGACTTCCTGAGTTTTTGAACGAAAGTCCTGAATGACTGTTATTAAAGGTAATTTAATGAATTTTAATGATTTTCAATGCCCTGCAGAAACCCTGCCTTTGTTGGAAAAGTAAATAAATAATTTTAATTATGTTTGCTTATGTTATAACACTTTTCAGTAACAATATTTAAACAGGCCTATACATATATTTACAACAGATGTTGCAAATTTAAAGATGGTGTTTTGTTGGGGGAAGAATAAATCACATTCAATTAATGTAAAGATCTAGTCAGGGTTCTCAGTCCCGCTCCTGGAGGGCCAATGTTTGTTTTTAACTCTGCCAAATTTGTTTTCCTTTCCTTTCATAAAGTATAGAGTTCAAGTTACCTCTGAGTGTTACAATTATAGGATATTTCAGAAACTTAAAAAAGCTACTACACTTTACTGTAATATGAAATATTGTTACTGAAAAGAATAACATAATCAAACAATTCAAATAATTTATTTACATTTCCAACAAAGGCAGGGTTTCTGCGGGGCATTGAAAATCATTAAAACTCATTAAATGACCTTTAATAACAGTCATTCAGGACTTCCGTTCAAAAACTCAGGAAGTCTTAATTAATTTCAAACAAATTTTTTGTATAATTAATTTATTTAAATTAATGTTTCTAATAGACACACTTATAACAGAACCTCAAGTAAACTAATGTTATTTTGTTAATCATATACAGGTTGCGGAGCTTTGTCAATTTATTACTCAGAACACTGTAGCCTACACACCCTTTATAATACTTATAGGGAAGTACAGCAGATGCAGGAAAGATTGGTTTGGAGTATTATGTTGGTATAAAATATCATATTGTAATGCTTGTAGGATGCCATTTTATAGTATTTTACACAGCAGCTTGTCCTTAATGTAAACCTAGTAATTTAAAGACGCTGGAGTTACACGCAGGTTAAGACATCAAAGCTCCAAGAAGTTAAGATAGACGTTCGGTTAGATGTTCGATCGACGGGTCGGCGTTACCGAACGTTTGATTTTAGCATGGAATAAGACTTATTATTTAATCGTCACGACTCCACTTATCTACAGTGAATTCAGATCTTATCAGATACCCCGCTGCCATGTTTAAACGATCCAAATGTAACATGCTTCAGCCATCACTGCCTTGAAAGCAATGCGTCAGCCGGAACATGCATTTTCAAATTGAATTTGCTACAAATATCCCCGGCCGTCATGATGGAAATGCAATCCTAAGGTTCTAACGGTAGATCTAAAGTGCTTGTAGGACAAATAGTTACACATATCAAATCAATTTGTGTTTATACATTTTCATTTTCATTTCGCAAACTTATAAAGCGTTCAAATGTGCATGAAATTTACATATTAAGACTACTGTTGAAAACGGCAAATGTAAATTGTATAATTTAATTTTCATTTTACTTTTTCACCAAACTTTGCACGTATGGGTAATGCAAAATGTAAATTTAAATACAGAAATACAATTCCATTTTGAATATTGCATTGCCATTTTGCATATTGCATTTTAAATTGAATTTCGCTACCTATATGCTTCCATAGCAAACAGCATCACTGTAAATAATTTTATTAAAACTTAGTAAAACTTTTATTACTGTTCCTCATGTTTAGATTTTCAGTGCATTTAGAAAAAAATATTTGCCTACTATATTTAGCCAATCTAAAAACAGTAGTCCTAATGAATGCGGAAAACAACCACACACCTCCTCGGCACCAGCTCTGTGAAAGACTCGTGAAGATGAAAAACCACTAGAGTATGTTAGGTTAATTTTCATTTTTGACTCTTTTAACGCTTGATGCGTTGTATGCTGATGTTATTTGCGCGATATAAAGCCAGGTTTAAGTTTCCGTAAGAATATATCAGTTTCCCGAGTGGAGCTGTATAAACCGGTCTTTTCCTCCGGCCGCAGTGCCACTGGCAGAGGCAGACCAGCGGGGAGATGAGAGCACTGTCACGAATTTCGGTATTGGGGGACCTTCCGTTTATTCACCACCAGAGGTCACCTTTTCCATTACATTTACTCTCGCACTACACAAACTGTTGCAGAGCACCCCGGACTACATATCCCATCATTTTTTGCACGATTTGCACACTGCACTGATTTGTACTCATTGCACACAGCTGTTTCTAATAACTTCACTCACTATATAACACCCACTCTAATCCACTTTTCTCTGCTGAGTATTGTTTAGCCTGTGCCCCTTTCCGAGTGTCTGTGTTTTCTTTGTTTTGCCTTGCCTGTTTTTGCGGATTCTGATCTTTGCCTGGTTTCTTGGATTTCTCCCTCTTGTCTCGGCCCCTGTGATTCTGTCTGCGATCGGTGACCTACGCTAGCCCTAGAACTACTCTTGTGTTTTGCCCGCCATATACCTGGTTGCCCGTGTTTTGAACCTCGCCTGTTTTGACCACGTCCCTAAATAAAGCTTGCGAATGGATCCGCACGTCTCACGTCGTGTCAGCCCCGTTACAGAATACTCAGCCAAACAAGGATCCAGCGGCTTTTCCAGTGGACTCTGGCCAGGTATGGACCCAGTCACCCAGCTACTACATCTTCGGCAAGGAGGCCTTTCTATTGAGGAGTATGTTCACCGGTTCTGTGTACTATCTTATCAGGTTCCACTGTATGATGACATTTTTGTTTAAAGACTTGTTCCGTTTTGGACTCAATGAACCCATGAAATCTTGGTTACCTGGAGAGGAATTTAACGGTAGTTTAGGGGACCTGATGGATTATGCTTTGTTGTTTGTTGGCTCTTTGTTTACTGTGGGTGACACGGAGGAGGAACACGACACCGTGTCTGTGACTGAAATGGCGGCTCTACCAGAGCACGCTCACAAAATGGCGGCGACAGTGGCGCCTGATCGCAAAATGGCGGACACCACGGCACCCAGTCATGTCACAGCTGCCCATCTTGAGCGCTGTCAAGTCACAGCTGATCATCATGAGTCCGGTCAGGTTCCAGTTCATTATCATGAGTCAAGTTTAGTCACAGCGGATATGCATGAGTCTAGTCAAGTCACAACTGACATTCATGAGTCAAGTCTAGTCATATCATGAGGTAGTCAATGTTGAAGAAGCACCGACGCATATCCCATAATTCTTGCACAAGTTTGCACAGCTGCCCTGATTTGCAAGTCATTGCACACAGCTGTTTCTAAATTTACCTCATTCACGATATAAAACCCACATCCAGCCACCTTCAGGATGAGTATTGTTTAGCCTGTACCCTTCCGAGTTCCTGTTTTGCGGTTTCTGTCTTTGCCTGTTTTCTTGGATTTCGCCATCTTGTCTCGCCCCTGTGATTCGGTCTGCAGATCGGGAACCTTCGTAGCCTGTGACTATCTTGTGTTTTTCACGCCTTATACCTGTTTGCCAAGTGTTTTGGACCCTGCCTAGTTTACCACGTCTCTTAAATAAAGCGGCAGCTGGATCCCAATGTCTCACGTCTTGTCAGCCCCGTTTACAGTCACAGAGGTATGTTAAAACACATGTATACACTTTTCTTCATTGTCTTGTATGAATTATTTTTAAGTTACTTGCTCACTTTCCCGTTAAAGCTGTGCTAATAGTATTTTCCTCCTGCAGCGTGCTGGCAGACCGGTGGGGAGACTCGTGAAGATGAAATAAAGTAGTAAGAGAACATTAAATTGTTAGGTCGACTTTAAAACACATGTAATCACCTTATTTATTTTATACCAATGCTATCTGTAAGGTAAAAATGCGTTTGGGTGAATAAATGTCTGTAAGAAAATCGGATGGACTGTATTTGTCATTTTGTTAGGTTAATGCTTCAGTTACAGATGTGTTGCGCATTTGTTAATTGGGTTTCTTTCTTTAGTAATGGGATTCATTCTCGCTACATAAGATACCTGTATGTTATGTAGTGGGCCCCCCCTTGGGTTTTTTTTTTTTTTTTTGTTTTTTCGTTTTTTTACTGGGCATTACTGTGTAATATTTATGGTTTCTTTAGCCGTGGCATCATTATGATCGTATGAAGAGATGGATTAATTCATGTAGGGCACCACTGAAGGCCTAGGTCAGGGTGGCGAACTCCGGGTCCTGGAGAGCCGCAGCCCTGCAGAGGTTCAGCTCCAACCCTAATTAAAACTTACCTGCCTGTAACTTTCTAGTAATCCTAAATACCTTGATTTGCTTGTTTAGGTGTGTTTGATTAGGGTTGAAGCAGAACTCTGCAGGGCTGCGGCTCTCCAGGACCGACGTTCGCCACCCCTGACCTAGGTGTAAAATGCACGGCCCGCCACTGAGTCTGGCATTACAAGGATATTCAGCTGTCCTTGTCAAAGCACTGGCTTAGGCCTCTTACATTACTGATAATGCAGTTTTTTTTTTGCTCTGGCCAGTGGTCACATCTGCAGTCCTCATCTCTCTCCAGCAAGTAGAATCAGTAGAAAGGTCTTTTTTTTTTTGGACCTCAAAGTATTGGAAACTGTGACACTTAATGTAAAATGTAGGTGGTCTTAAAGACAGCGCCACAGGAGAATGTGCAATAATTGTTATGGTATTCGCCGCTGGTGTGAGAGAGTGAACCAGCATGAAAAACAGTTTAAACATTTTAATAAAGATCTGTAAAGCTTATTTGGATTTTACAAAATTCTTTACAGTATCCTGAAAAGGGGACATTTCTTTTAGGCTTACTTTACATACATACTGTCACAGTGTCTGGTTGTGGTGCCCTGGACTGGCCACTTGAGGGCGCTCTCCTGTTTCTATGTTTTATGTGTTAAACTCCATTTCCCATAGTCCCTTTCTTATCTGTTCTGATCATTAGCACCTGTTTATTATTTCCGATCATGATCACCTGTTTATTTACTCATTTTCCCATCTTTATATACCATGCTCACTCTGTCTGTCATTGCTGCTATTTTGTATTTGTCATCTCGTGTCTGAGTTGTCTATAGTTTACCGTGTTATCTGTTTCTTGTGGTTTGGATTACCTTTTGCCACGTTTTTGTTCTGTTTTTATCATTTGTTACTTTCAATAAACTGCAAATGGATCTTATCTTGTCTCTTCTGGCATTCCGTGACAGAATCTAGCAGCCAATACAAGATCCAGCAATTAGTTTTTTCTTTCCTTTTTTTTGACCATGGACATCTGGATTGTCCCTCCTGCTACAGGGAAGGAGCGTATGAGTTGAGTCCGGACTCTGATGGCTCAGAGGCAGGAAGGAATGGAGGTTGGTAAGTTTGCCCGGATCTTTTGGACGTTGGCGGTGGGGCTAGATTATAATGAGGCTGCACTTAAGGACCTACTTAATATCTGTCTGGATGATCCTTTGCCCCAGTGGGAGATGGAAGGACTCGAGATCCTAGACTTCTGGGGCTTCATCAAGTATCTCCAGGGTCGAAGTCAGTGGGCAATACCAGGCCAATCAGAACCCTTCCGCAGGGATTTTAACACCACCTCTATCCTTCAGAATCCCACTAAGCGGCGCAGGGTGAGGAGGATGGGGAAGTCCACTCCAGAGCCCGCTCCAGTCCGGGAGCTCACAGAGCCCGCTCCAGTCCGGGAGCTCACAGGGACCGTTACGGAGCAATCGGCTTGTCCCGTTACAGCGTTGAGGCGGATACTAATCTCTCTGGGCTGGCTTGTTTCAGGTTACTCCTGAGTTGCGAGAGGGGGTTTCTGCAGCCATCAATGGTGCGAGAGGTATTACGGCTTGCCTGGTTGCGCGGAATGGCGGGTATCTCTGGGTGGCAGGGAGCCGCACTGGCTCATTCCTCCAGCTCCCTGCCTGGCTATCTGCTTTGGGTCTGTATGGTTGGGGCCGTGGCTGGTTCGTGCCTGCCTGGTCCCTCCTTGGCCTTCCACCCTGCCTGGTTCCGCTATTAGACCCTGGAATACTCTGTTCCCTGACCCCTTCTGCATGGTCCTGCCGCCATCCCTCCCTTGGTCCACCTCAGTTCCCTCCTCCTGAACTTTTATGTTTCCTGGTGGGCGTCTGGTATCCGCACGTAGGGGGAGGGAGGGGGGGGGGGTCGGTGCATGTCACAGTGTCTGGTTGTGGATGCCCTGGACTGGCCACTGAGGCGCTATCCTGTTTCTGTTTTATGTTAACTGTTTTACTGTAACTCCATTTCCCATAGTCCCTTGCTTGTTAATTCTGTTCTGATCATTAGCACCTGTTTATCCGATCATGATCCCTGTTTTTCATTTACTCATTTTCCCATCTATATATACACCATGCTCACTCTGTCTGTCATTGCTGCTAGATTGTATTTGTCGTCTGAGTTCATAGTAGTCTCATGTTCTTCGTGTTCTGTTTTGATTACCTTTTGCTACGTTTTTGTTCCATTTTGATTTATTTGTTACTTTCAATAAACTGCTATTGGATCTTACCTTGTCTCTCCTGGCATTCCGTGACACATACATAATAGGAAGGGTCAAACAGGAAATTGTACAAAATCAGAATATTATATTGAAGTAAATATGAATATCTAATGTCTGAATATATAGAAATAAATCTAAATATTACCTGTAAGATAAGACACTTGGGTTACTTTTAAATCCGTTATTATAACGATGTGGTTTGAATCATTCAGATCCCTTTACTGGGATGTTTTCATTTTACAGTTCCGTTTTCATTTCCATTTAGTCATTTAACAGATACTTTCATCCAAAGCAACTTACAAATGAGAACAACAGAAGCACTAATAAAACCAACAAAAGAGCAAAATAATGTTGAAATGTGCTGTCTTGGGAACGCTAATGTAAAGCCACAATCTTTTTTTTTTAATTTTTCTTATATGATAATCATCAAAATTGTAATTGAAATAGCTTTAGCTTTTCTCTCACTTAACATGTCAATGATATTTTGATGTGTAACGCTTTATTGAAGACCTCCAGCATGCATTTTGTTTTCTTTGGAATGCCCTGTAATAGATTCAGCAGGTTTGTCTCACCATTTCAGAATTCACACTTGTTTTGTTTTTTGTTATCCCCTATAGATTTTTTTCTACTAAATCAAATGCAGAACACCAGTCATCTAGATTGCAGGGTGGTCATGATTCTCTTTTTAGAATTAGGCCTACTTGGTTTATCTAGGGGAGGCACACGGCAACTGACGAGCACTGAAGAAACGACATCTCGGAGTTGGTAAGCCCCCTGTATTTGTTCCAAGTTCTGAAAGTCAAATTCATATCCCCATAACCCTAAAAAGGCGCAGCGATGGTCTGCATAAGACCTCCGCCCATCCTCACAGAGATAAAGATGTTTGCCTTTCTAAGGGTCATGTTGGTTGGAGCCCCCACAGGTGGTGGACAAATACACACTTTTCACCGTACACACGGGCCAAGAGTTATGCAGTAACAGTATAAGTATATTGTTATGGATACAAAGCAGATGATAATTACATCTTAATTAGTCACTTGTGGTATTATATCCACAGAGGGGAACTGTTGCATTTTCATTAATGACATCTAAAATAGTTTGCTTTTAGGGGGCCCATTCAAATGTCAAATAATAATTAATCCTCTGGGAGCAAACTGACAAGCTAATAAACCCGCGCTCATCGGACACAATACTGACCCTAAGCTGACACCCAACCGCCCACCCCCTTTTTTTTTTTTTTTCCCCCTTTTCCCGGACTCAGTCCAGGAAGGACGTTCCAGACCCCTTGTGGCTCTACTTCATAATGGGCAGTTTATTATTCTTTCTAGTCCAAAACAGCTGAATCAAGTTCCAAACAACCTACACAACAATTTAATAGAGGCCTTGTTTGATTTTTCAGTATGAAACATTACCTTTAACTCCAAATCAATAACAATATCAAATAATTGTCAATACAGAAAAACTGAATTTTTAGAAAATTGAAAGTGCCTTGTCTTAAAGGAAAGTGAGGTGAAGTGAAGGAAAATGATAAAAAAAACATGACAAAGACCCAGAATTATTACTGATGTCTAGAGAATAATAGTAGTCAAACTGCACTGGCCCCTTCACTGCAGTAATTAAATTACAGTTTGGTCATTGGTGGCGTGAGTGATTCGCAAAGGGTTATTGCAATCGTCCCACAGCATCTCTAATTAAATGCTCATTTACTGTAAATATGACCACTACAACAGCTTTTGCTGAGGGACACACATGCACTAAGATCAGATCTGTATTTTGTTTTCAGGCTATTCTTGTTTGTCATATAGGTCATTATGTTAAAGGGATCAATTATGTTAAAGGTTTCATCCATCAAAAAATAAACTTCTGTCATCATTTACTTCTGTCACCCTTAAGTCATTCTGAACCACTGTGTTTGTTTGTTTGTTTGTAATACACAAATAACACATTTAGCAGATTTTTTCCCCCATACTGTTAAGGTGCATTGTAACCAGGAACACATCAATGCATGGACTTAATTCCCTTAAATTAATTGTATCCATTTTATTTGTTTAAAAACTTTGTGAATGAGTGTATATACATTAAGCATGTATGTGTACAAATTAGTGATTGCATGTGCATGTTGAAATATATGGAATACTATCTTCTGAAGCATTAGATGTTAATCAGATATAAGTAATATTTAATCTCTACAGCATATTTCTGATAATAAGATGATACTAATCTTTTCAAATGAATGGAAACCTCTGTTTACTCGTAAGTCCATTCCTTAGAACAGGGGGTTTCAAACTTTTTTGTCAGCCGAACCCCTTTGACCTAAATTATGTACTTGAAGTACCCCCTGAGATTTTAAGTAAATATTTCAATTATTTAATGTCACATTTGCATGTTTAACTAAAAAAGTTTTAAAGTTTTAGTAGTATTTACATAGCTATTGTTATTATTACACTCAATATTACCGACAAATTATCTCAATATTTTCTGGGTTTTTTATCATAACGATAATTATACTATATATTGCAGAGTGTGTTATTGTGCTGATATCTTTAGGACTACCGGGCACAGCTGACTCCTAAAGTTTTTGATATTCTTCATATTCTGTGTGGCGGTCAGTTCACAGCAGTGATAGAAATTTATATTTTCCAATAAGTTTACATTTATTTTGACCTTTTATGGGCATTTTTACCTTTATAAAGCCTTTTTTTTTTTCTAAAAGTGTGCATCATTTTTTGAGGTCAAATTCTTACATTTAATCAGTTAGGCTGTTACTGAACAAATTAAAGCAGTATCAAAAAAATCAATCTTTGCAGAAGTTGCATATGAAGTGGCATTTAGATGTATTTGCACACTATTTAATTCAGCTCAGAGGGACATGAGTGCATTTAACCTGCAGTTACAAATGCTTAAATATTTTTTTATATTTTAAACATAAAATGATGAATACTGATATTTGAAATTATTTAAAAATAAAAGATACTTATAAATTGAAATTAAAATAGCCATTGGTGGCAGCACGTCCACTGTTTAATAGTGGTCATTGCGATGGAACCAAATCATTTTAAATGGTTATTCTTCCAGGAACGAAACGCCATCATGTTGCTCAGAGACACAAAACAGTTCTGTCAGGACCACTATTGTCAAAATGATAGATACTAGCATAAAGTTTGGTTTGGCGGTATGGTTCTGTTCTGGGCAAAAAAACTCCCTGCCCATCCTTGCCGCCTGTCATGAAGAGCAGGGAGAGCAGCAATAATAACCCCCCCAGGTTTAACAGAACAAGGCAGATATCATTAATGTACTCAATGATATTTAAGTGTAACACATTATTCAAGATAAAAGGAGTCTGATTAGCAAGGAATATCAAAAAGCCAAGTCCTGACTGTGGCAAAATGTGGAGCTGGGGATGGAGGAGGGTAAATTGCTCCTGAGCAAGCTGAAAAGCTGCTGAATAATACTGGAATACGCTTATATAGGAATGGCCGCGATAAGGTGTCATATTAAAAATAAAATATATTAGTCTTCCTATAGGTATATGTGATCAGCTGAGAATCAGCTGATGCAAGCTTGACTCACGTGACCTGCCAGAACTAACGCTAAAGCTTAATTTCTGTCAGGACCACTATCGTCAAAATGATAGATACTTAGCATAAAGTTTGGTTTGGCGGTATGGTTCTGTTCTGGGCAAAAAACCTCCCTGCCCATCCATGCTGCCTGTCATGAATGAGCATGACAGAAGCATATCCTTCTGGAATAACAGAGACTGGGGCAGCAGTAACTTACAGGAGAAGGCAGCGAAGGGGTGCTCTTCTTTATAAGCAGCTGAGCAGCAAGCCCCTTACCGGAGGAGAGTAGCAGCGAAGGGGTGCTCTTCTTTATAAGCAGCTGAGCAGCAAGCCCCTTACCGGAGGAGAGTAGCAGCGAAGGGGTGCTCTTCTTTATAAGCAGCTAAGAAGAGCAGCAAGCCCCTTACCGGAGGAGAGTAGCAGCGAAGGGGTGCTCTTCTTTATAAGCAGCTGAGCAGCAAGCCCCTTACCGGAGGAGAGTAGCAGCGAAGGGGTGCTCTTCTTTATAAGCAGCTAAGAAGAGCAGCAAGCCCCTTTAATCCAATACCTGAAAAAGATGCAGAAAACCCACTAGAATTGGCAGCCTAGTTTGCAGCAAACATAGCGTACTGCAGCCATAGAAGCGAGCAATGAACGGATCAGAGATCACATTCTACCTTGCCTAAAAGCTTCAGCATCCATTTAAAAAGACTATAACAACAGCATATAATAACTCAAATCAACTCATCAGTTTACAGGTTGTCCGTCTCCCATTGACATTTGTACTCGTGTGTTACGTGTCCTCAATCTGACAACCCGCGTGAGCATAGATAAAAATCCTTACCAATACACTAGATAGCTTTGCAACAAGCATGTTGTTTGCTTAATCACAGCATGTTGCAGTAGACAGAAACTTAAGGAAATAACATTCCCAATACTAGATGAGCCATAAGCAGCAAGCATATTTCAAGAACAATCGGATGGCCTAAACCATAACTTAAACATTAGTTTCTTGCTATTGCAAGTTTAACTAAGTACCAGCACTTGCAGTAACAACCAATAGCTTACAGCAACAAGCAAGTCTAGCGACAAACATGATACTGAACACTAGATAAGCCCTAACAAGCAAGCAAAATCCCAATACCCTAATAGCTTTAAAGCAAAAGACCTTCTGAAATAGCATAGACTGAGGCAGCATGCCCTTTAAGAAGAGAAGCAGTGAAGGGGTGCTCTTCTTTAATAAGCAACTGAGAAGAGCAGCATGCCCCTTTAAATGCAATACAGCATATGGTCAATACCCGAAGTTTAGCAACAAGCATGTTGCCCTTATCCAGATAACATTGTTAGCATTTGAATAACCTTTAATACAACCATCGACATAACACAAGTTAGTACAATCACATTACCGATACACCTGTATAGCTTTAAGGAACATGCAAATCACAGACATTAAACAACAGCTTGAGGAATTAATCATACACAAGATGTTTTTAAATGAAACCAGCATCCGCAAACTAGATGAGCCTTACGCAGCAGCCTGCTTCATATCATTACAGTTCCTTAAACAGATTTTAAAAAAACAAGTCTCAGTGTGGTAAGTTAAACGGTAACTTAATGTTTTATGTTAGCCATGTGTCAAGTACACCATAACGCCTAAGCTTACGGGCGTTCCTAGCAACCAAACATGTTACTGAACAACACCCTTAAACAACGAGCATATTTGACTTAGCATATTTGCCCCATAGAGGCGTAAGCAATGAGAATTAAATAAAAACTTAGCCGGAGATGTTGCTTAATACTATATTTATTGGGGGAACCATTCACCCCAAGCGCAGTCAAGTGAGGAACCATAGGAAAACGACATGTAGTTGACCTGTATATTATTATTTATTTTTTTTTTTTAAAGGCGCTGCTTGTACTTGCTTAGAATAATTGGACTATATTTAAATCCCTTGTGTCCATTTGAGCGCTCAGTCGTAACCTTCCAATCACCACCGAAGTGTTTTATTTTTTATTTTTTATAAATGAATATAGCTTGATCTCAGCCAGTTGATCATGTATTTAATCAACACGTCATTTCACCCGATTTCTCATGCTCATATGCTCACATTACTCAGTGTGAGCACATATTCAAGCGGATCAGAAATTATGAATCTTTAATAAGTGGCAGTCCAGCAGGGGAAGCATACACACTGCAGAAATACTTCGAATGACAGTCATTGATATTACATTCTTATATGTATAGAAGCCATTAGGAGCGATAGACGCGTGCTTCTGACGCATCTGAAATCAACCGCACACTCACACAGCTATTGAAACATCAACCTTAGAAATAAACAACCGTAACATTGAGATTATGCCGCTGAATACAGCGAACCCCAGTTGAAACGCATACACGAGAATGCTTGTTTCATTTAAACTTGTTCTCATGGCCTTAACTATCGGCGTGTCCTCAGAGCGATTACATGCTCTATACTACGTGTTGCTCCAGCTGTATGAACACAGATGCGTAAATGCTGCTGCAAATATGCTTTTTTCAATTAGCAGACCAGGTAATATACACAGCGATATGGATTAAAACAGCATTCACTTATTTTAGATGTGGATTTCAGATGTTCTGAAACACGCTGCAACAGTTTAATTTGCGAACAGCGATGCTTAATTTGCTCCTGAGCAAGCTGAAAAATACTGAATAGAGCTTATATAGGAAAGCCGCGATAGGTGTCATATTCCTATAGGTATATGTGATCAGCTGAGAATCAGCTGATGCAAGCTTGACTCACGTGACCTGCCAGAACTAACGCTAAAGCTTAATTTGTGGCTGTGTTTGGAATGTTTTTTGTTGGCGAAATAGAGCAAACACTCTCTTTGCATCTTGACTTTCGGGTTTGTTGAACTGTTGTATAAAATCAATTCACAATTCACATTTGTAACCATGCTGATTTTTAAAGAAAAAACGGCACTCTTCATGTGATATTGGTTAACTATATGAATTGATATAAATACATTTTCTGCCCCCTTATGTTGAACTATGTGATCATCCTTAATGCATATTAATAGACTGAATCATGTAATGCAAGAACGCATGTCTAACCAGACTTCATCACATCGCGTATGTGTGCACTCTGTAGGTGAGTTTTGTTTGTTTTTTGCAAAATACTCGATAATGTCATGATGTCTCATGAGTTCAGTATTTGCGCTAAACCTGTGCAGATTTGGCTTGCATAAACTTCCCCAAGAAATTAATGAGTGAACATAACTTACGAAAAATAAAAGGCGGGTTGGCGGGTGTTAATTTCAAACCCTGCGTGTACCAACTCATGAAGCCCCTGCAATTCCCTCACGAACCACCAGGGGTTTGCGATACCCACTTTGGGAAACCCTGATTTAGAAATTTTTTTCCCAACCTTTTTGAGTCAAAGGCACCTTGTCCAACACACTTTTCAGTATTTCTGCGGTAAATCTATACATAAAGTATGATGATGATGATGATGATGATGATGATTCAGTCATGTCCAGCCCTTGATGATGTGCCATTTCTGCTTTCTTTTTCAGCTGTTCTATGCCTAGGCCAGTGTCAAATTTGATGGTGTCAAACGTGTTTTTGGTGGCCTCTTTTTCTTAGTTCTGCTAACTGCACCGAGCATTATTGCATTTTCTAATGAAGCTGTTCACATCACGCAGCCAAAGTAGATGAGCCACAGTTTGGTAATTTTTCCCTCAAGTGACATCTCTGGTTTGATGCGCTCCAATACCTCTCTGTTGGTAACCCTCACTGTCCATGGTATCCTCAAAAGCCTTTTCCAACACCACAACTCAAAGGCATCAATCTTCCTTAAATCAAATTTTTTTTCACAGTCCAGCTTTCACATCCAAGCATATGTAGATGCTTTTCTGTTACATTACTTTTTTTTTCAGCGATCCACTGCAGACATTTGCTGTGTGGTTGAATGTAGGTGCTGCTGAATAATGTTTACAAGGATTTTGCTTGTATGAAAAATGAAAGGTATTGTATGGTAGTTGCTACAGTCCCCTGCATCAGGATCAATATTGGTATGTATTGTTTTGATTCTTTTAGCCATTTTCTGGCAAATTGGTTTGATGGTCACAGGTGGTATAGGCATTAACAAACTGATGCATCACCCCATATATCTTCTTCATTTAAAATCGTTAGTTGTTTTCACTGGATCATTCTTAAAGGGGTCCTATTATGCTTTTTAACTTTTTGAATTTCAGTCAGTGTGTAGTGTGTATGTTTGGGCATAAAAAAGATCTTCAAACTTACAAATTTTCCACTCCAAAGGGAGATTTAGATTCCTATTTTGAAGATCCAGGGGGCGGGGTTGGATCCACACCTAGGGGGTGGAGATGGTAGGTTTAGGGGTGGAGATGGATGGGTTTAGGGATCGGGGGTGGAGACAGGTAGGTTTAGGTATATGTAAGGTGGGAGGAGTTGGATCTGGATCCAACCTCACCCCCTGGATCTTGTGTTCTGCAGTGAGGACCATCTCATGATGAAGAAGAAGTTGCTGCTGTAGCCTCAAGTTTTCGCAAGTTATTATACATGCACCTGAATAATTATGTATGCAAATATGTATGTTACTGTTAGCGGGACAAGAGACTTGAGACGTGTGGATCCATTTGCAAGCTTTATTTAGAAGACGTGGTCAGAAACAGGCATGGGTCAGACAATGGCAAACTGGTATGTAGAAGACAAGGCAAGATCAGTCCAGTAAACAAGTGAGGGTCAGCCAACGGTAATCCAACAGGGCAAGACTAGAGGGATAATCCAGGTACAAAGCAAATGTCCAGGCAGGGGCAAACAGAATCTGAATAGGGCAAGACGAGAGGGAGAATCCGAGGTACACAGGCAAAGATCAGAATACGAGAAAACAGACAAGGCAAGACTAAGATAAGGCTAGGCCAAAACTAAAGCAAGCTCCCGTAAGGTAGCTAAATGCTAAACAATACTCGGCTTTGAATGATGGTGTGAGACTGATTTATATAGTGTGTTATTGGTAGCAGCTGTGTGTGATTGGTTTCAGGTGAGCTTGTGATTGGTGCAATGGAGCATGGGAAATGTAGTCCAGGGTGATGTGTAACAGTCTGTGTGGTCAGTTCAAGTCAAGTCACCTTTATTTATATAGAGCTTTTAACAGTACAGATTGTGTCAAAGCAACTGAACAGTATTAATTAGGAAAGTATTGTCAATAATGCAAAGTGACAATAGTACACACTAATTTTTCAGTTAAAGGCAGTTCATCGTTGAATTCAGTGATGTCATTATCAAGCTCAGTTCAGTTTAAATATTATCTGTGCAATCAAGTCAACAATATTGCTGGAAATTAAGTGTCCTCAACTAAGCAAGCCAGAGGTGACAGCTGCAAGGAACCAAAACTCCATTGGTGATAGAATGGAGAAAAAACCTTGGGAGAACCCAGGCTCAGTCGTGGGCCAGTTCTCCTCTGGCCAGACAAACCAGCAGTTCAATTCCAGAATACCTCCACAGCAGAGCAACTAGCATAAGCCCACAAGTGCGTAGCAAAGACCACCATAACCAGACAGAAGACCACCACGGCGGAGCAGATGGAGCAGAAGCCCACCATAACCAGACAGAACACCACCACGGCGGAGCAGACAAAGCAGAAGACCACCACGGCGGGCCAGAGTGATCAGGAACCCATGGCAGGAACTGGAGTCTAGGAACCTGAAACCAGGAGAACAGACAGGGACAGCGCGCCATCGCCTCGGGGAACACAGCAGCGAGCGCCACTACCTCGGGAGGATCTGCAGCGTCAGCCGCCAACTCTGGAGACATCATAGTGGGCGCCGCCATTTCTAGAGCTTCATTGGTGGTGTATGCAGCCCAAATACACCATAAATCGATCCCCATAGTGTGAAGCGCTACAAACAGGGGACTTAGTTCAGGAACAGGTGGGCTAGAGTGAGTGTGTTTGGGGATACCAGCTGCGACTTCTGACACCAGCGGTGGATACTCCACACTACATACCAGTCGGGAGTACAGACCGACTGACCTCTGACTTTTGGGTGCAGCAGACATGAAGTAACCAGACTCTGGGTGACCAGCTGTGATGTGATGTGATTCAGGATGATGAGCTGGGATGTGATGTGATTCTGGATGATCAGCTGTGACGTGACGTGACTTTGGATGATCAGCTGTGATGCGACGTGATTCTGGATTATCAGCTGTGATGTGACGTGACTCTGAATGATCAGCTGAGACGTGATGAGACTCTAGAAGATCAGCTGAGACGTAACGAGGCTCTGGCAGATCAGCGGTTGCGGTGTGACGAAGCGCTGGCATAATCAAGCTGAGACATGACGAGACTCTGGAAGATCAGTTGAGACGTGATGAGACGCTGGAAGATCAGCTGTGGCGTGATGAGGCTCTGGAAAATCAGGTGAGACGTGACTGGATTTATGAGGAGCAGCTGTGACTTGACTTGATTCCTGACGCTCAACCGTGACTTGACTTGACTTACGAAGATACTATGACTTTCGCATGCCGATCAACTGTGATTTGACTTGACTCAGAATGCTCAGCGATGACTTGACTCATGATGATCATCCGTGACTTGACTTGATTTACGAAGTTCAACTATGACTTGTCTTGACTCATGAAGATAAACTGTGACTTGACTTGCCTCATGATGATTAGCTGTGACTTGACTTGACTCAGAAAGATCAGCGATGACTTGACTTGACTCATGAAGGGCAGCAGTGACATGACGGAGCGTTCTAGTCGCCGCCATTTTGTGAACAGGCTCCGCTGTCACCGCCATTATTTGAACGTGCTCCGGTGTGGCCGCCATTTCACGAGCGGGTTGAATCACCGGAGTAGCGATCAGTACCCTTGAATGTCCATGAGCTTGTGGCTGACAAAATCTCACAGTCACCATTACCGGCGCGGACGCGATGTTGCGTTCCTCCTCCGCGACACCCACAATGAATAGAGATCCAACAGTCAACAAAGCATAGTCCCAACTGGCTGAGTGACAATGCGGACCCTCGCTGCTAACTTTTGACTGAAGAGGTTGGATTCACTGGCTCATCACAAAAAAAAATCCTTAATAATGTCCGTTAATCCGTGTAGTTGAGCAATGGCAACAAACTCCCAATCTAAGTCTCCAAATATTGTGTATCGTTGTAAGGGCTAATAAAATCCCTTGTGCCGGTGTCCATTCCTGCCCATTCCACTTGAACACTTGCCTTGGATCTTTGTTGGCCCGAGTTATTCTGTTCCCCGGGGCCGAACGAGATGTGCGACGCGGCTGACCATTTGCAATGTCTTTATTTAGAAGACGTGGGCATAAACATGCGATTGTGGCTCAGACATATGTTCAAACTGGTATGTAGAAGAACAAGGCACGAGGCAGGTCCAGTAAACAATTAAGGGTCCCGTTCGAACAGTTCGAACTGTTAATCCAACAGGTTGGGTGCGTGAAGGACTAGAAGGGACAGATGCTGATCATTCTAGACCATTTCATGCACGCTCATGCAGACACCAGGCATGAGCCTGCCAAATAAGGCGTTAGTCGAAACAATATGCTTGCCCCGGGACGGTATGACGGACTACTATTATGGCTGTGTAGCTCTCTGTGTTTTATTTGCTGTGCCTCTACATTCCCATACCGCGGTGTGTGCACTTTTGGGCTGTTTTTTGTGAGATGCATCGGGTTGACGGTCTGAACCACGATGCTGCCCAAATGTGTGGGAGGAGATGTCAATACACACACAGGGCGACTCTGAGAAGCGGGACGGAAGTTCATGGACAGGATTCGTGACAGTTACAATTATGAAAACATTTTTATAAAAAATTGCTGACAGTAATTTATTATAAAAGACAATGGACAAACTGGACAATGATGTAATCTGCAGAATTGACACTTCAATTATGAGACTAGTGTTTCCCATACATTGAGTGCGGGTGTTTTATATCACTGTATTTCTGAAGGAAACGACTGTCTTCAGAAAATTGGATGTCATTTTAATTTCATCTTGCATGTTATGCCTGATAAAGCAGGGTTTGTGAGCTGCTTTGTGTACAGCCGTTACCGTGTAAACCTTGATCTCTACCACTCCAACAGCGCCTCCTGCTGGCAGAGAATGAGTTTGCATATATATGCCGCCTGGGAAACACTGGACTATGGTATAAATAAATTCAACTGTATAACAGTTTCACTGCAATTCATGTTATGTTAGAATGAAATAACAATAAAAATAATACATTCGCACTTATCTGTACATAGTAAATGCAGTTTTTTTTAAGCGGTTGTTGACATCCTATCTAAAACTTGATTTAGCCAAAAAAACAACAACAATAATAACGTTACCACTCTAATATGTCTTGCGATATCCGTGCATGCAAAGGTTCTGCGCAGTCCTTTTGTTCAATATTCTCTGGGTCTGAATACGGCTCAAATTGATATGACAATATTGACGCCATCCTTAACTAAACCGGAGCAGACGGAACTTGCTGCTTTGGCAAGGGGCGGGGCAGTACTGAAACACCGTCTAAGCTGTTCGCCAATCACAACGCACTGGGACAGCTTACCAATCACATCACATTTCGTTTTTCGGAAGGCGGGCCTTCATCAAAGCTGGAACTAATCGAGCTGTTTGTGCAAGGATGGGGAGAAAGGTATTTTAATATTGTAAATTATGTGAAAAATAATGCGTGTTTCGAACCACCAAGCATGAGAGCATGTTCTAGTACACCCCCCAAAACAAATTCAAGACATTGTTAAAGAGCATAATAGGACCCCTTTAAGCTGTTCCACATTGCTAGCCTTGGATAAAGTTCTCTAGTGTCTTGCCACCTTCCTCTGTACTAATATATTTATTATTTAAAAATAAATATCCCTTTAACGGCCTGCTCGACCAAATGGTTGAGCACATTTTGAGTCACTATATTTTATTGAGAGGAGTACCTAACTTAACTCAAGCTGATTGAGCCATCTCTACCATCTGGTTGAGGTATGTTATGCCAAAAAAATCCACTAGATGTCAGAGTGTCAGTCAATCAACAGCACTTGTCACAACACTTCTTCTAACATGGATGTCAGAAACAAAGAAGTCACTCCTGCTATGTGAACTGTTCTTGGTGAAATTTTGCAAGGTAAGCATGTTTTTTTGACATATTACACTGTAAGAGTCCTAACTTTACAAAATTATGTTACTTGGTGCCATGAAAAAACTTTAGTATGTTTTTAATAATTGTTCAAAAACGTGCTCGACCAAACGGTTGATTTGTCACTTTATGGTAAATGTAGAAAAGCTAAGCTAATGTTTTCAGATCATCCATTTCTGCAGTCAGAATGGACTATTTGCTGAGAAATATAAACTTCTGATCATTCATAGCTATGAATATGACACAGCTATTGTTATTTCTTCATGAATATACTGAGATAATTTCTTATGTATTTTTTTTGCCACTTTTGGATATTTTTTGAAGTTAATATAATGAATTCATAGAATTAATGTGTGGAAATCATAATTATTAGAGGCAATTACTTCTTAAATGACAAATGCCGGTGTACTAACATTACTGAAATTGTAAGAGATTATTTATTTGTTTGTTGTTGTTGTTTTACAATTTTAGATGGATGTCAACCGTTTCTATTGTACAAGAATGCGCACTCTTCAGGCCCTTGTATCAGAAAACCCCCAAGACTCTGACGCTGATCTCGGTGACGTTGATGACCCAATAGAGCAGTGGTTCTCAAACCTGTCCTGGAGTACCCCCAGCCCTGCACATTTTGTGTGTCTCCCTCATCTAAAACACCTGATTCAACTCATCATCTCATTTTGGAGACTGCAATACCTGAAGTGGGTGTGTCAGATAGGGGATACATACAACATGTCAAGCTTGGGGTCTTCCCACCATGGATAGTTTTTGGAGAACCCGCAATAAGGATCCCGGATTATCACCCCTCCGAAAATAGGTAGCTGGTGACCGTTCTTTTGATTCCCTGGATGAAGATTATGCTCCCCAACGAGTCACATCCTCTACAATGCTTCCTGTAAGAAAAAAGAAAGGATACACACCTCTAAAAACGGTTTCCTTGAAGAGCAGAGGATGCTACACTACACAGCATTGCTGGTTCAAAGAAATGTTAATTTATACAAAAAAAAACGACAAAATCCTATTGCACGCCCCACTTGACGGCGTGTTCTTGAATCATAAAAACCCTCAAATCCTTCTATGACTATCTTGTTCGCTATTTTTTTTTTTTTCTTTTTTTTTTTTGAATGCAGAAAGAATGTAATGTCTTTGGTTTTGTTACTTTTAGTTATTTGTGTTATTTATTTTTGTTTATTGTTAAAAAAACAAGAAAACATATCATTTCTTGTGTTAAAATGAAAACCTGAAATATTTCATGGCATACTTAATACAGAACGATATACACAACTGTTGTTATTTGATTGTTTTAAAATAAATTAGTATTATAGTTAATATTTTCTGATTTTCATAGTATGTGAATAAATTCCGGTATTTTTACCATAAAGTGACATATCAACCATTTGGTAGAGGCCAATATTTGACCACTAAGGTCCAATGGACCTTAATTGCAACAGCATAGCTGTGATAGGCAATTTGGTTCTTTCTCATTATTTGACTTAATAGGAGCATATGCAGGCTAAACAAGAGCGGTGCAAGAACTAAGCCTTGTGGTACTCCACATGTAATGGACGTCCACTTAGACTTATGCTCACCTATACTCACATAATAACCTCTCCCTTCTAAATATGACCTGTAGGGTTCCAGCACCTTCTGTGAATATCTGTGAGTTTCTTTTCACAACTGTAATTAATCTATCCAGCAAGTATATCCCCAATAATAACATTAATATTGAATCATGTATAGGGACCCCCAAGAACTTCCTCATGGCACATTGTTCACATTTACTAAAAAAATAAATAAAAAATAAAAATAAATAATAAAAAATAAGATAAATATAGTTTAAATTGTCTCTGGTTTTCTTTTCGGAGAAATCTGTGTGTAGACCAGTAATAATGTTATATGATCAATAATAATGAGAGAAGGACACCATAATGATCTTTAAGTTTAAAAATATATATATTTATTAAAAATCTTCTTCATCATCGGCAAAATACTGCAGAGAGGGAGGAAAAAGAACATTACCAAAACAGTGGCAGCTACACTTGAGTTTAAGATGCTACATCTAATACTCCCATTACATCTTCTGGATCCTCCTGAGGAGGTAAAATGGGAAGAGGTGGAGGAGGAGGTGGAGGTGGATGAGGGGGGAAAAGAGGAGGAAGATTGGAGCCCTGCTGGATCCACTCGTCAGCGGAGGAGGTGTTCTCACTGTCCTGCAGAACAACACAACTCAACAGATTGTCAAAAAAGACATATGCACAAAGCTCAACTTACTGTACGGCTTATGAGTTCCGTGGTCGCTGTCTAGAAATAAAGGCAATTAAAAAAAATATACAATATTTTATTAGCCTTTTATTGTGTGCAGCATTTTTTTTTTGTACTTACGTCACTGAACCCAGGGCTGTCCACGCCACTGTCCGGCGAATGCATCTCTGTGGATGTAATCATTTTAAAAATAGAGTTCTTATTTACAACTAACTACAGGTGTGAACATTTGAAAGCAAATTATGACCTAATGAATGCAAGTGGGAAAAACATTATTCACTGGGGTGTAAAGTTTGTTTATTGTTGAATCATGTTAACATGTAAATAAAGAACTGCAGTAATAGATATCTGTTTGGCCTACAGACCCTCTGATGTACCAACACTACAAGAGATTCTTGGAAACTTTACAACTGGTTTAATTCAACATCCTATAAACGCTCCTCTCCAGCAGACAGCCAAGGTCTAAAAGTAAATTTTTTAAATTTTTTTCTCATCTCTCTCTCTCTCTCTCTCTCTCTTTGTTTCTTTAGTAATTACACATATTTTAAAAAGCGTGCATTCATGTGCATCTTTAGTGCATTGGAATGAAAAGAAAGATATCATTAGTTGATGATTTGATTGACTAAGTAACAAATGAGGCAGCAACTGAATGTATCACAGTCCATGCAATTATAACTCCTAATGCTGTCAAACTGAAATTACATCAGTAAGAAATACTGTTTACCTGTCGTGTCATCCATGCGGTGTGGGCGTGACTTCACTTGGCTTCTCAGTCGCCCTCTCCTGGATAAAACTGTGAATAACCATGTGTTAGAAACTGCTAAGGATTCCTACATTTTAGCAGAAAATAACACTCCAGGGGAGCTCTTGAGCGGCTGACTTTATCCCAGACGCCTTTCACGTCTAACTTCTAATGATACACACTCTCTCTCTCTCTCTCTCTCTCTCTCTCACACACACACCTGTGCACACTCACACACACGCACTCGCACACACAAACTGGCTGGAAGACTGTTTTATACAGGCGTGTAATACCTTCTTGCTAAAAAGACAATTGATTTCACAGGTTATTTCATTTGGATGTATTTTTT